>PVJC01001378.1:0-87837 GCA_004026665.1 Murina feae
CTGCCAGTCGGAAAGATCCCAATGCCTTCGCAGGGTGTGAGGCTTGATTGAGATGATGTATATAAAGTCCTTCCACAAGATGGATGCGTAGTAGGGACCCAGTTAATCTCAGTTCCCGTCCCTCCTCTAGCAATTTGGCCCTGTTCCCCTCACAACTCCCGACCTCTTGCCTCTGTGCCTACTCCGTTATGTCCCAGGACCTGAGTAGAAATGGGACTTGACCATCAGGCTTCGGTCTTCCCTTGTCCTGGAGCCTGGAGTTTTACAGCTGCATAAATTGAGTGGGAGGAGGGAAATATATATACATACATAAAGCCAGGAAGTAATAAATGACTTTGAAAGCAGCTCTTTGGAAGCACTTTCTTACACAAACTTTCTGCTGGACAGAATGCTCTGTGACAGCAGGCTGTCCGAGACCTGCCATAAATGTCCGTCCCTCCTTGCTCACATTGCTGGCAGGTGTTGCCATGCAGAGATAATCCAGCTTGCCTTGTGCCTCCCTTTTCCCCCACACCCCATGGCCTTCTTAGAGCCTCCAGGGGCCCAAATGGACCATCTTAAATCCCTTGGGTGGCATCTCCTGGCAAAGGTTACAAGAACCTTTGAGAAACCTGAAATTGCAACTGACAATTGAGCTCCATGGATCTGTCATTTCCCTTTCCCTCCCCCCACAATACCTGTCTCACCATGCATTCCCCCTCCAACATCATTGCCTCTCTCACATCTTATAATGCATTTCTGTCTCCTTCAGCCATAACACTGTGCTCCCCTTTAGGGTTAGTTCTATGTGTCCAGTACCCAGGCAGGGCAGTCTATCTTGCCTATCAGTGATGCTTAGATCAGGGCCTGGGACAGGGAAGTCACAAAATAAATAGCTGATGAACAAATCAATGCCTGACCATCAGTAATCAAAAAGACAACTCAGTTTTACAATGAGGATCTGAACTAGACATTTGTCAAAGAAGATATACAAATGCCCAACAAGCACACGAGAAGATGCTCAGCACTCTCAGCCACCAGGCAGTGCCAACCAAAACCACAACGAGATACCACTTTATATCCATTATAATGGCTATAGTCAAAAGTCAGACAGTAAAAAGTGTTGCAAAGACCTGGGGAAATTAAAACTCTCCGTCACCACTAGTGGGTGTGAAAACTGGTGCCGCCACTGGAACACAGTGTGGCAGTTCCTCCAAAGGCTGAACAGAATCGCCATCTGACCTCGCAGTTGCACTCCTAGGCATACACCAAAGAGAAATTCAAACAGTCACCTGGCAAAACTTGCACACACATGCTTGTCACAGCTTATTCAGAATAGCCAAAAGGTAACAACAACCCAAACGTCCACCAGCCGACGAATAGGTAAACAAAATATGGAATATCCACACGATGCAATGTTGTGGGCAATTAAGTGAAGTCCCAACCCATGTTACAACTTGGATGAAGCTTGAAAACATCGTGTGAAGCGAAAGAAACTGGTCACAACATCATATATGACTCCACTCATAGGGAATGTTCAGAATAGGCACATCCATAGAGACAGGATGTAGACAAGTGATTGTCCCGGGCTACAGGGAGTTGGAGGGAAATGGAGAGGGACTGCTAATGAGTTTGGGGTTCTTGGTAGGGGTGATGAGACTCTTTGAAAATTGATTGTGGTGATGGTTGTGCTCCTCTGAGAATATAGGGATGGGCAAAAATAGGTTTACAATTGTGGATAACAGAAACAGTTTATTCTTGTATTATTTATGAATTGCTTTATTATGTTTCAGATGTGCAACTGTAAACCTACTTTTGCCCACCCTGTATACTAAAAACCATCAAATAGTATGCTCTAAATGGGTGGTATATGTGGTGTGTGAATTATATCTTAATTACAAAAATAAATTAAAAAACCATGAATGTCCTCATTTAATATCCCTGTACCAAGCGGTAGATGGTGAGTGGGCTGCCCCTATTTGAAGACCAGAGAGACCAAGGTGCTCTCTTCTCCCATCTTGAGGGGGAAGGGGCACCAGGAACCACGTCCTCCTGGGCCAGCAGGTGAGAGCAGAGCTCCTCTCCTGGTCCATGCTTAACAAGAGCAAAAACGGCCCTGGGAACCCTGCAAGGCGGAGAGCTGGAGATCAAATGAGCTGAGCCTGGGAAATTTATGGCGGCCAGTTTTCCAGAGGCCATTTTCCCAGCGTAAGTCACAGAGACAGATGGCCCCAGACCTGCTCCTGAAATAACTGCTGCTGAGGGGAGGAGGCTGGCGTGGTGGGAGCAGCCCAGCCTGCGGAGTAGGAGCCACAGGACTTAATAGGCTGGAAAATTTGGACCCGGGAGGCTTCAGTTCTGCCGACTCACCCCATTAGCGACCCAAAGCAGACACTGTCGTCTTGGCTGCCTTCCTGTGTGTGTGTGTGTGTTTTCTTCTTCTAATAAGTTGGATTGTTTTCTTTTAATCTCATTATCATACTTGTTCCTTGAAAAAAATTAGAACATAGAGAGAAGTATTAAGAAAAAATAAAATGCATTCATAATTCTCTTGCTCTAAGGTAGCATGTATTAACATTTTTATACAGTTTGCACACACACACACACACACACATATTTGAACAGCATCAAAACTACTTTTATGCAGTTTGCCTCATGCTTTTTTTCTATCCTATTTTTCCATGTCCCTAAACACTCTTTATAAGGGTGTCTTAGAATGTCTGCATATTAACATTGTACTGATGTGCCTTAATCTACATAACTAGGCACTTTTTAACATTGGGATCTTTTTTATTTTTATCATTTAATTTTATTTTTTGCTTCTTACTATTGCAAATGATGGTGCAATGAATATCCTTATAAGTAAGTCTTTGAGAAGTCATGATTATGTTCTTGGGTAAATTCCTAGAAGTGGAATTGCTTAGTTAAAAGGTTTTCACATTTTAAAAATCAGTTTATACCAAATTGTACAACCAATATCAGTACATAAAATCTTGTTTGGGTCCCAGCCAGGTAGCTTAGTTGGTTATAGCAACATCCTGATATGCCAAGGTCATGGGTTGAATCCTCTGTCAGGACACATATAAGAACCAATGAATCATAAATAAGTGAAACAACGAATCAAATCAATTTTTCTCTACTTTCCTCTCTCTCTAAAAAAAAAAGAAAATAAATTTTATTTAAAACCAACATCTATTTTAGTACCACTATTTTCACATTTATTATTTCATTTTCCCCTGAAGTTTTAAAAATAATTTTAAGAGTATAGAAAGAACTGTATGTGTTATTGCAGAAAAATTTGAAGCCATACAAGCATATTTTTAAAAAAAAATAAAAGTTGCCCGTATCAGTGATAACCATTGTTAAAGATTTTATTCAGCTGATATTTTCTCCAATACACACATTTATACAAATCCATTCATTCGATAAATGTCTTATGAGCATTTACTATGCTGAAGGAGCCTGACTTTCCATTGTAACTGAAATCATTCTTATCCGGTATTTTTTCCGATAGTCTCATCAGAACAGCCCCTGGAGATGTGGACTGCTGTTATTCCTGTCTTGTAGAAGATTGGGCCACACAAAAGAACCTTAGAATGTTCTAGTCTAACTCCCCGATGGGGCAATCAAGGCACAGAAAGGTCAGAGGACTTGCCCGTGATCCCATGGCTTGTTGCTGACTTGCACTGGGACCTGGTCTTGTGCAGACCGCACAGCCTCTGATGTGGAGCTGAATCTATACTGTCCCAAACATGTGCCATGTAATTAGTTATTTAAATCAGGACATTGTTAGAGGAAAGGTGGGGCACAGTTACTCAGTAATGCAGGATAACATGTAAACTGGGGCTGGCAGTGACAAACCAGAATGTACCGTCCCTCTAGCTCTAGATTCCTAGACTTTGAAATGCTTTGCAGCAGTGGATTTCCTAAAAGTCTAGGACAAGTATAGGAATCAGTTCTGCAAACTTTTGATGAGCCGAGACTCTGAGCCAAGTGGAGGCCCAGAGATGAGCAGCCTGTGGTCCCCATGGGGCAGCAGGCGAGGCTGTTGAAGCAGCAGATGTGAACATCAGCACTCTCTGGCATCAAAAGCACCGCAGCAGCCAGTTTTGCTCTGTGGATAGAGTCAGCCTGCAGACTGAAGGGTCCAGGGTTCCATTCCAGTCAAGGGCACATGCCTGGGTTGCAGGCTCAATCCCCAGTGTGATGTGTGCAGGAGGCAGCCAATCAATGATTCTCTCTCATCATTGGTATTTCTGCCTCTCTCTCCCTCTCCCTTCTGCTCTGAAGTCAATAAAAAAAAAGTGTGTGTGTGTGTGTGTGTGTGTGTGTGTGTATTTTAAAAAGCACCCCAGCAGCAGAGGTCCTGGCCTCCTGGGAGCCCCCAGTCTTCCTACCAGGAGGAGACCCCCATTGTCCTCAATGCCCCATCCTCTGTTCAGAACTAAGATTTTACTCATTCAATGATGCAAGGGGCTGCCCTATTAAGAGGAAATAGACAAGAAGTTGGCGCCTGAGAAGAGGAGGAATACACTTGGCTTTCAATGGAGGCCTGGGGTGTTTCTGGGAAGAGATTGAGGAGATGAAACACAGCCAGCCTTCACAGGCAGCATGAATTCTTCTGCTCAGGGTTCTGTGGAGATGTGGGTCTAAGAGTTCTGTTTCTCTTTTGTTTTTCTAGGAGTCGTTTATTGAGTAATTGCTGTGCACGGGGCACTGTGGGAAGCATTTTGCATACTGGTTCTAAAACACAGGGCTGCTGGGTATACAGGCATGAGGAGGCCCTTCCGATAACCCAGGGAACTGCGGGGGAAGAAAGTGCCCTCCCACAGCACCTCCCTGCAGCACCTCCCTGCAGCATGCAGCTGTGCTCTGGTTTTCCCAATGGGCACTCAGCCTCCCCCACTATGCACGCAGGCCAGCATTTGAGTCCTGTAGCCTGGGTGGGGTTTAATATCAAGCAGGAACATTCCATTTGGGTGTTTAGATGGATTTCTACGGATTGTCTTGCTGAGAAAAGTGTTTTTTAAAAAGTGTGTTTTGTTAAGGGCTTTCTTTCTTTGGCAGAGTAATGAACTTGCTCATCAGCTAGCCCTTCACACTTTAGTCTAATGGCATATCCCAAAGATATACCAAGATCCAGCATGCCGGAAGGCTCTTCCCAGAGAACCAGCTTGCCCTGGGTAGAGGTTACACTTCAGGTGCTAAGGAGAGCTGCCATCTGTTCACACAAAGGTAGATCTCAGGATCCTCTAATACAGCGGTTCTCAACCTGTGGGTCGCAATCCCTTTGGGGGTCGAATGACCCTTTCACAGGGTCGCCTAAATACATCCTGCATATCAGATATTTACATTACGATTCATAACAGTAGCAACATTACAGTTATGAAGTAGCAACAAAAATAATTTTATGGTTGGGGGTCACCACAACATGAGGAACTGTGTTAAAGGGTCGTGGCATTAGGAGGGTTGAGAACCACTGCCTTAATATGTTCTTTTCCTATGTCACGGCTGCCACCCTAACACTTTTTCTTTTTTTATGACCTCAACAAAGTGTCACTGGCAGGCTTATAGATCTGTAATTGCTAGTCCCCAAACCCCCCCCCCCCCCCCCCCCCCCCCCCCCCCCCCCCCCCCCCCCCCCCGCTCCCATTCTTGCTATGAAAGACCCACTGCCGGAGGGACTGCGGACAGAATCACTGGTGGCCGAGCTCTTCCCAGGAGACTGCTGGGGTTCTCACAAGCATAACATCATCCATCTATCAGCAGCTCTTTGCACTCCATTTTTCAAAGGAGAAAGCTGAGATGCAAAGTGACTTAGCCAAGGTCATACTCGCAGTGTGACACTGGGCTGTGGTCCCTGGGCTTGTGGTCTTTCCCCTTTGGGTGTGTTCCAGTGGATGGACAGGAATCTCCCTTATTCCACTCCAAACCAGGGCTGATCAATGTAGTTCACATCACACGGTGGAAACAGCATTGCAGTCATGGGTTCTTACCCAGGTCCTAGGACAGCTTACTTGACTGTGCTAAGCCTCCTTTTTATTTTTAATCTTGAAAATGGGGATGAGTTTTACTCACCAGAGGTTTGTTGTGAAGAAAAGATCTTGTAAATCACCTGGCCAGCTTCTGGCCTCCAAGGGGAGCTCTGCCACAGTTTGTCCCCGAACCCACTCCAGCCCCACCCCTACCACAGGGGAGTCTGCACTTGTCACTTTCTTTTTCACCGTTGTCTACTGTAAGCTAGAGCCAGGCTCACAGAAACCACCTCTCAAGAGACTTGGATGGCTCCCCGCCACCCTTCACTGGTCCCCCTGGTTGTTGTTGGGGTGAGTGAGGTATAAGGAGGTTCATTTCAATCATGTCGTTTCTTTTTACCATGACACAGTGGAAAATTCTATAATACCAGGATGCATGGAAAGGCAACCCTAAACCTTAGTTCCATAGTCTCATGACATCCAGCATCCTTATTTGCCTCTAGGAATGCACACCCAGAAAGCAAGCCCAGATCATGTGGACTTTTAACTTCCTGGCTGAGCTGAGCCAATAAAAAGGAGATCCCGATGGCTGAGCAGATCCCTCTGAAGCACAGCCCTGGGTCTTGTCATCTTCCTGCTCTAAAAATGTCCATGACTCCCCAGTTAAGGTCTGATTTCCTTCTCCTTGTGTCCAAGGCCTAAACCTATTATTCAGAGATTCATTTCTCACTGTTCTCATTGTTCCGTAACCCAGGTACTCTCCTTTGTTCTTACCTCTCTTTCTTCACTTAGCCGATATTTACTAGTGCTTTCTATGTACCTGTGTGCTAGTCCTTTCTATGTACAGTCACTGTGCTGGGCACTGGGGAATATGGTAATGCGTGAGCCAGGCAGGCTAATGGGCAGACACAGACAAGCAAACATGACAGTGTGGGAGGTGTTGTAACAAGGTAAAGTCCAGGGAGTTGTGGGAGCACCCAGAAAGGCATCAGGGAAGCCTTCCTGGTGGAGGTGACCATGAGGTTAAGCCCAAAGGATGAGTGGGAGCTAATGAGACACACAGGGTGGTAATAATGAAGAGAAGGGACACGGATAGGGAATGCTTGGGAGAAGGAACAGCATGTGCAAAAACTCGGCAAAACTTTGTAGTTGTGCTCAGGGGGTGCCATTCAGAGTCAATGTACATGTTGCCTTGAAGTTGGGCAACTCGGCAGACTTGGGCAGAGAGAAAGCAGTGAGTTCCTGGAAGTGAAAGCAGGCCAGCATATCTCAGTAGACTTGGTGACGGTTACTGGTAGTTAACACTTGATACTTGAGAGGTAAGGATGGGGACACCAGGTGAAGCCTGAGAGCCTTACGCTGGGCATTCATCCCTCCACTGTGGATGCTTATGCCCTCACCTTTTCATCTCTTCCCGTTGGAACCCACTATGGTTCCAGAAAGCCTGTCTAGTTCCTTCTGTTGAAATGAGCCTCTTGGTTTCCCATCCTCCCATTGCACTGGCTGTCTTCTCTTCTGATAGGTCACACACTGCCTTGCTCCAAGTTCCGAAGTCTGATTGACACCCCTCCTCACCCACCAGCTAGCTCCATTGGGGCTGAGTCTCTCACAGTTTGCATCACTCTCACCTTCTGGCCAAATCAGTGGGTGTTTAGGAACTGTGCGGGGAATGAAGCAGTGTTTCCCATACTTCTGCAATCATGCACTGCACTTATATAAAAGGAAAGAGGAAGAGAGCCAGCGCCCCTCGCTTTATGTACACGTATTTACGCATCGTGACATCTAACCTTTATTAGGTGTTTACTGGCTGCCACACTGTTCACGACATGTTACCTGTTTTAACTCCTTTCATCTTCAGCGCACCCCTATGAAGTAGGTGTTCTTTTTTTAGTCTCCATTATATAGGTGAGGAAATTGAGGCACAAGGGTGAAGTAACTTGTACTGAACTAGCAATTGGTGCAATGAAAAGTCGAATGTCCACAGTTCCTAAAATTTAGCACATACAAAAATAAAACTTTGTAAGTAAACAAAAATAAAATGTAGTCTCTCTTAATACAACCATATTCTTTTTTTTTAATATATCTTTTCATTGATTTCAGAAAGAAAGGGAGAGAGAGAGAAACATCAATGATGACAGAGAATCTTTGATTGGCTGCCTTCTGAACAACCTCTACTGGGGATTGAGCCTGCAAACTGGGCATGTGCCTGACCGGGAATTGAACCATGACTTCCTGATTCATAGGTCAACGGTGCTCAACCACTGAGCCACACTGGCTGGGCATGACCATATTCTTAATACGACCCTGCCCTGCTTCTGTAGATGCCAGAATGGTACAACAATGCATGTTACTACATGTATTTTGAGCACTAATATATATTATAAAACATAGAATTAAATATTAGAAAAGGGTGATATAAAAAAATATATTTCTAGTATATTCTTACACCCCAGGAGCAAGGTTCTGTGCACCCTCCCTTGGGGCCACTTAAATTACGTGCTGCTTATGAATAAGAGGGAGGGAATCAATGTGTTTCTAATAACACTGTACTTCACAGAACCTTCATGAGTTATCGTGTGCCTACTAGGGGCCTGGCACTGGTTAGGTGCTTTGGGTGTTAGGTTAGGAATAATCAGAGCAACCCTGGAGGCCTGAGGGGGGTGGGGAGCACTGGTTTAGATGCTATTGAGGTGATTGGGCGGGAGGGAGAAGAAACAGGAATGGGGCTGGGAGGCCACTGTGCTGCCCTTGGCCCAGGGTCTCTGAAGTTGGTAATGGAACAATTTACTTAGTTCTGGAACTATTTATCTCATAAAGTTTGACAGATTTCCTCAGGAAGAGGCTGTAACAAATACCCTGGAACAACAGATCACATTTCTTAACTTGTGTCTGAATTCCAACAGCTCCGCGTGGCGTGGTGCTGATTATCCCCAGCTCATCAGAAGCTCTGATTGAGCCTGTAAGATGTCTCTGGTTAATACAAGATGAAGAAGTGAAAGTATATTTACCTAATATATACAGCCTAGTGGAAAAAATTCTTCCCAGAACTGGGACCAATCATGAATAGGTTTCTCCACAGGGTGGTTTCATTCAACTTATGAAACATGCGGTGAATGCTCACCCTGGGTTCTCATTGTCTCGTTCAAACCATGTGCTCAGATTTAGTATCTGTAGTCCTCACACTACCTGTATAAAGGGGGGGTGGGCACCCAACTTCCACACGAAGAACTGGAAGCCACTCTCCCTAGAACATAGAGTTAAAAGGAAGCTAGGTCACGATGCAAACCCTAATTCTGTTGAACTGCAAAGTCCACTCCAAGAATGTACTGTGCCCCAAAAATGTGCCGTATACCATTATGTGCAAGACAACTACAGGTAAGTGCAAATACAGCGGCAAACATGACCTCGGAACGAAAGGCACGCTGCCAGAGGAATGGTGGCCTCACAGTGGCATGTCAGAGAAACTCTGTCATGGCGAATTGCAAACACTGGTTTGGATGATGCTGAGGTGAATCACAGCCAGATTTTCAGGTGAAGACACCAAGACGGAGGGGGGAGTCACGCAGAGTTGGCACCATGGTCACTGATCACTGCTGCCTCAATTGCTCTTACTGACTTTCTAATATGAACCAGCAAACTGCATACACAGCAACTATATGAAATGTCACATGTGATTAGGCTCAGAGACTAACATAAGAGTCGCGAAACCTGCAAAATCCTTCAGGGTTTGGTGAGTGTGACTGAGTGAGCTACTCTCGGTGGACAGACCATGAAAAGTGTTGTTGTTGTTTGTTTGTTATTGTTGTTTTATTTTAATAATCAGCTCTGTGGCACCTCCTCCAGAGAGCCCTGCCAAATCTTACAATCACATATCTGGGCTGCAATAAGTTTTCTAAGACTCAGTCTCTTTAAAAAAAAAACACACAAAAACTGGATGGCTCTGATTATGTTTTAAAACGTCTCTCCGTCAAGGTGGGAGACGAGGAGCAGCCCTTGCCGTCGTGTGGATGCACTGTCTTGTACTGTAAACTTTTCTGTGTCTGTGCTTATTAGAGTCCCTCTCGTGTGGACGATGTACTGCACACGTCTAAAGGCCAGTCCCTGAGAGGACTGTGAATTGTCTGATCTCAAAGGTCTGGTCTGGGGCCTTCACCTTCTCCTTCTGAAGAGCTGGGAGTGAGCTTACAGAACCACAGAAAGCTGGGTTTTAGAAGCATAGACTCCCGGCATGTTAGAAACTTAGAGTCCAACATACTGACTCAGTGCACCCTGGAACCTACGGAATATTACTGTCCGAAAACTACAGGCTTGTTTTATCTGAGACTATTAGAACGGAAGGATCCTACTATGTTAGGCACCTGGACTTCATCTGTTCAGCAAACCTTTAGTGCCCAGTGTGTGCCAGGCACTATGCTAGATTCCAGGGGTACAGGAGTGAAAAAGACTGCTCAAGTTATTGCGCTCAATGCGTTTGCAGAGAGTGCCAGGATGTAAGATTCTTAACACGTTAGATTCTGAGAAAAGTAAAACAATAGAGTGTTGAAGTCCTAGAATGCCAGCGGGGGAGAGGGCGTTGCTGGAGCATTTTCTCCAGCTCTCTCTACCTTTGAGGAAGCTCAGAACCTGTTTTAGGCATGTCCAATGAAATCCCACTAATAAGAACATCATTTCAGTTCCGGGACATGACAGATTGGCCGGCTTGCAGTGTGAGGCCACTGAGGCTAGGAGCGGGGAAGGGAGGAGAGTGGGAGAGCAGCTGTTGGATAAACAACAGGTCAGCAGGACTAGACCCCAGGTTTTCAGGCCTCTTTTATGGGACAGGCAAAGCAGGAAGGGCCTGCCCTGTTTTCTCCAGGGTGCCCGCTTTCCAAACCTTGCAGACCTCTCTGCACGGAGTCCCCTGCTCTTCAGAAGGAGTTTGCACCAACTTTGTTTCCCAGAGGCGGCGGCCCGCCTCCGGGCCACGTGTGCAGGAGATCGTCCACTGTTGGGAGCCCCCTCCCCTTGATGCGTGTTTTATTTTGCTCCCCCTTCCTGTGTGCCTCGAAACCGATTTTCATTATTTTTTTCTGTCTGTGTTTGTCTTTGTGGTTCGCAGGTGCTCCCTTGCATTGTTCATCAGCTTCATCAACCCCTATTGAGCAGTCCCCCTCCCCGCCCCCCTCCCCTCCGGCCAATGAGAGCCAGAGGCGGTTGCTAGGCAACGGTGTGGCCCAGCCAACCCCGGACTCAGACTCTGAGGAAGAGTTTGTCCCTAATTCATTCTTAGTTAAAAGTGGCTCTGCCAGCCTGGGGGTCGCAGCAAACGGTAAGTCCCTCTTTCTTCCTAACTTCTGTGGGTCCCCCCCCCTTTCGTTTGTGATGCTGTTTAATGTGCTGCTTTGGCAGCCTGCAGGGGCGGAAGGGCCTGGTGCATGGGGCGCTCGGGGTTGTTGGGGGGCCTGGCGCGGCTCCAAGGCTCAGGCAGCCCGGCACCAGCCCCACTGCGTGCTGCTGGGTGTGCGCGGGTTGGGAGGCTGCTGTCCTCACCTTCGTGACAGATGTCGGGTAGACAGAGCTGCATGGACAGATACGCACGGACAGACACAAGGAGACAGAAACCTCAGGTGGAGACAGGGGCAAACACACATACAAAGATGGACACAGAAAAAGAAGGAAAGGTTAAAACCAAAACAGCACCAGTTGGCTACCTGCTGTGTGCCAGGGACTGTGCAGGCCCTGCCACTTGTTGCTTCATTGAATCCTCCTCACGACCCTGCCTAAGAACCCAGGACTAGGGTGTCCCGGTTAACCATGGAAAGCTGAGAGAAAGGGCACTCCCTGGGTTCTAGCGCAGCCTTTGAAAGTTCCACACTGCCCAGAGACAGAGGGCCCTGGAGTCCCAGGCAGCTGCAGGGCTGAATGCTGGCTGCAGAGAGCCACTGGGCTAAGCATCCCTGTGCCCATAAAAAGCACTCTTCTTGCAAGCAATGCTATGGCGCTCTCAAGGAGAATATCTGAGGGAGTTGCGGGGGCAGGGGGTGGGGAGTGAGGGGGCCATGAGAGAGCTCCAGGCTGACCAGGATGCTGATCAGGTGCTGTGTGACCTGGGCTCAGGTGCTTGCCCTCTCTGTGTCCAGCAGAGGCCAGTCAACTTCTCTGTAAGGGACTCGAGCCTGCAAGAGGGTGATGATGGACAGCCTCTGCTGTCTTTGGAAACCAGAGAGGTCTTTGGCCTTAATGGTTCTGTTCTGACAAATTATTAGGCCCAGCATTCTCCTTGACTAAAAGTCACCCCATCCTTCACAGCATTTCCCTGTGATCCCTGAAGGTGTGGTCCTTTGGGTGGTTGGGTGTCACTGCTCCTCTGCACCTTTTAGCTGCTTATGTTTTAAATTCTGCCCAGAAACAGGAACCCTGGACTGAGAAAGAGAAACCCTGTGTTCCAGTCCCAGCTCTGTGGCTCACTGGCCATTTCCTTGGCAAATCACTGTCCCTCCCTAGGTCTCAGTTTCCTCAGTTGCCAGTGCTAAGGTATTCTGATTTTATGAGTGTTATGTGATGCTAAGGTATCCCTGCCAATAGTCCTCATCAGCTTGATGGGGGGCAAGGGGGGAGGGAAGACAGGAATATATATACTAATATATACTAGCATATATATACTCACACATACACATTATGAATTCTTTATTCATCTCTGAGTACATAAACCTTGCAGGTAAAAGGCAGGAGATTAAAGCCCTTAATCTCTCCCTTTGCTAATTAATTGAATAAGACCAATCACTTTGTTGCAAGTTCTGCAGCAAACTGACAACATTATTGCATTACTGAAGTGCAGGGAAGATGGGAGGACTTGGGCTTACAGATTTCTGCTCAGTTATGCTCCTCTGTGCTCCTGCTCCCAGAGGACCTGGAGACACTTTGCATTTCTTCCCTGGGGCCTTGCTCTGAGTGTGCCACTCTAAAGCTTGGGAATGAACGTGCCCCATGCCTGGGGGAGTGTCTGGGTCCTTAATGGTCTGCTGCTCTGGGGGGTTGGGGGTCATTAGAGTGCCAGTGAGTCTCACCCCACATCTGGACCCCGCCTGCCACCTTCCCAAATCTTCTATAAGCTAAAGGACCTGCTGGGACAGGCATGTACCCAGTGCTAGCAAGGGAAGATGAGTGGGCCCTGTTGCCTAGTAGATCCAATAAAGGTTTATAGGGCAACGTTTAATTTTTCTTTTTCATGAAAAAACTGTATAATTATTTTAAGGGGATTGTCTTTATTTTTATCAATGATAAAAGTAACAATGCTTTTTAACATTCAAATAATACAGAAAGGTAAAAAGTGAAATTCTTTTGTAAACCTTCCTCTCAGAAATAACCACTTTTAACAGTTTGGAGCATGGCTTTACAGATGCGTTTTATGTAGTGTTAACTGAACGAACGAATGAATGAATGAATGAGTGAGTGAGTGAGCAAGCAGTACAGACTATGGGAGAACCACATTGTAGTCAAAAGAGCAAAAGCCGTAGAATCAAACCTTCTGAAACCAGGTCCCAGACATGTGACCTTGGGCAAAGAACTTAACTTCTCAGATCACCAGTTGCTCCGTAAGTGAAATGGAGAAAACCTTTCAAAGTTGCTGTGGAGTTTTAAAATGCTGCTGGTGATAAGGGGCCCTATCTCCTTCCCTTATATTCACATTCCCACCCTCTCCCACTAATTTCAGGCTTTAGAGACCACACTAAACGGATCAATTGCTCTAGTTCCTTGAGAGGCCTGCTCCCCCGGAGACTTAATTCAGAATGTACTTTAAATGACAAAGGCAGCCCCTGAAAGGTGAAAATGATGGGTTTCCTGTGGTGGGAGCTGACTCAGCTCCCTGCATGCAAGGCTGACCTCTGGGATCCAGCCTTCCAGAAGCTGGGGCTACGCTCTCCAGTGGCTCCCCAGAGGCCCTCTGCCCACAGCTGTGTCAACTCCAGCCTAAGGCTGAAACCCTTGGCCCAGGAGGTCTCAGAACCGCCCGCTAAAATCCCCGTGTAAAGGGCATCACAGAGCCCCTCATTGTCCCTGCGGAAAAGAAAACATGGGAAGTAGCTCTTTCTGTCATCAAAATCCTAATCCACCCCCAAAGATAACCACCTCAAAACCACTGATATATATAAAGAAAGATTTCCCTAAAATATCAACTAGTCACACTTGAAAAGCTAAGGAAGTGATTCGGATTAAGTAGGTATTTGTCCCTACCACATAGAAACTTTTCAGAATAAATATTAAATGTTCCATGAATTGTTCTAATCCACATTCTAAAAGAAAGGAGCTTTAAAAACTTGGGGGTTGATATTGGAGAGGGTCAGGGGAATAAATAGCTCAGAGAAAGCTCTGCCAAAGCCTAGGTGAGGTAGGGGTGGGTGGGGAATGTTTATGTAATCAGCACCTCCTGCTTGTGTCTTTTTTTTGTATACATTGCCTTACTTGAGTTTCCACTTACCTTCACTTCTCTTGTTCCTATCTCCGTTGTCTTAAGGGGCATGGCAAAGATTCAAACCCAAGCCTGTTTGAGTCCAGAGCTCCTGTTTTTTTGTATTTATTTTTTTCTTTATTTAAACTTGTTTTGTTTCTAGTGCCAGGTCCTATTATTTCTATGTCTTCTCCTTAGTAAGAGGATGGAGAGGATAAGAGGAATCCCATCAAAAAACAAAAAGCTGATTTTAAAAAAATTCCAAGTTGCTGGATTCCTATTACTCACCCCACAAACCATTATGACACTCTATGCCAGAGGAGTTTCAGCTCATTGAATCTAATTAAACTTCTCATTTACCTTGTAACATGGCCATTTTTAGTCTCATTAAAGCAACAGAGGGCCAGAAAGGATAAGTGACTTCCCCTACAGCTTCTGAGTGCTAGAGCCAGATTTGAACCCCAGATCAGTCTGACTCCACAGAGTGGAACCATTGCATTGTGTCTGTGTGAGTGCTGTAGGAGTTTCAAATCAGACCAGATAACTTAGACTCTACATTTTGATACTGCATCGTGAAAGCCAGGCCCTAAATCTGAGCTGTCCACACCTTTTCTCCTCCAAGCACTGGCCCTTTCCTGCTTTGCATTACGGATTGGATTTCTCAGGCTGGTCACACTGTTCACCACTGTTGTTGGCAGTTTCATTGACTTTCTCGGGTCTTAAGCTGCTGGGCTTACTGTTTTGACTTCCAATCCAATGGAGGAGTGTTTGTTTTTCTTTCTAGATGGGAAACACTGCAATGCATGCAAGCTGCCTCCAGAAAGTGAGCTCTTAAAACAGAAAATTCAACTTAATTTAGAACCAATTTGAGATTCCCCCGGGGGTGTCCGCTAAGGTTCTTTTCAGTCAGTTTGTGAAGTCAGAAGGCAAAACTGTGCCTTTTTCTTACAGTGGAGGTCTGGCGAGATTTTTGTCTCCTTTCACTGTGAATTTCATGGACGCTGTTTCTGTGTTGCATGCCAGCTGCAGGTTCTTGTGTCTGAGTGTGTCCTGAGTTCTAAGAGTAAAGGACCTAACTAGGATGTGTGAAGTTTTCAGGCAATTTTGTTCACTTCTCTCAACTCTCTTACATCAAAAGACTCCTGATAATCAATAAATTCTTATACCAGCTATCTAGGGAAACACCTAACTCCTAATAGCAACTGCAAACAAACCAATAAAAAAACAGCTGATTTCTTCCCCTTCATTCATTCATGGTGGCATTGGAAGTATTTGTGGTTGTTTTCTAGACAGATGAGGGATGAAGGGCATTCTAAGCAAAGAGATTCTATAAATTAGATACCTAATTTATGGGGTAAGAATCCCTTCAATGAAACTTTTCAGAAATCAGAGGTGTTCCAATATAAGAAAGAAAATAGAGTCCATATACTGTACTTTTCCTGATATCCCTAAGGTGCGGGGATAAACCATGAGAGTCAAACATTAATATTTCTGCACTGAAGCATAAGACTCTGAGCCTCCTGTCAGTAAAGGTCAGGTTTTGCCACCAAAAGAGTTTTGATAAAACGTCCGTCCAGTCTTAGAGGTTTGGAATGGTGGCGAATGGATAGTGATCATGAATTGTGCTTTTTAAAAACCGGGGATATCACAACACAGAACAGTGTAGTAACTTGCCCCCCGTTACAGAGATAACTAGGTAACTTGACAACTAGAGAGTGTGATACAAGTGCAAGTCACTAATGGGGACATGGGGACTCTGTATAGAAGCGCTTGCTGTTTATCCATTAAGACTGGAAAGGCCAAGTGCCCTCTGCTATGGATCTGGGAGGTCGGGGCCAGTGGCAGCTGGCTGGCTGGTCACAGGCCTGGGAATTCAGGAGAGTAAAGGCCAAGTACTTAAATCTCCGATGTTTAGGACTCAGCAGCTCCAAGTTCCTAAGGAATCTTTCCCCACAGCCCCTGAGGATGTATAGACCCTCTTCCTTTGACACCCTGCAGTCTTCTGGACAGACTCCCCCCTATGAGGCTGGAGACCTGGTTATTCCCAGGTCTGGTTTCCTCGTTCAGCTGCAAGTTCCTTGAGGTCGGCTTTGTCCACAGCTGTATCTTCCGTGCTGAGCACCTGTAGGTGCTAAATTCAAAACAAAAACAAAACAAACCAAAGTTGATTTCCTCTCCTCTTCCTTTCCATCAGCCCCTCCCACACAACCACACTCGCAAGAAGATGCTATGGGCCACACACAGGAGAGAACTGCGGGGACTCCCAGAGGTGGAGCAGTTTACCCAAGGGCAGAGCCAAGGTGCAAAGCAGAGCCCCAGACTCCTGTGCCCTTTCTAGCTTCCCAGGTACCTCCTTCACCTGTGGCCTCCCACCAGGGACAGGAGATTATGTCCCCATAATTGGGGGCAACCACACAGGGTTCGCTTCTCTTCTGGTACAGTTTACACAGGCTTCCTCATACACTACCCCAGGCAAACTCTGGTGACTCTAATTTAATTGCCACGTTGGCTTTCTAGGAGGTAAGGCTTCTTCCTGACCTTGCAAAGTAAACAGGTCACATTTTGAATTAATGTAATCGAATGGCCTGGGAGAAACAGGGCCTTCTAATTAGTCGCTCACGTGACACCATGGTAGACTCTTTGCAACTCCTTTTCCACTAATTTCCCCCAAATACCATAGCATTAAAAGGTACAAAAATAACCTTTTTGGTGCACGGCTTGATTGCATCTAGGAATTCCTAGACCACCCCCAGAGGAAGGCACATTAGCCCTGTGTCCCGTTTTTTTCCATCTGGGAACTGAGCCTGGTTTGTATCCCCGCTGCAATGTCAGTGGCCCGCTCCACGGTGCCCTGTGACACCAGACGACATCGTAAAGCATCTCCTGACACTTGAGGGCCCAGACTGTTGAAGAGGCGCCTGGAAGGAGGCCAAGGAGAGTTTGGGAGGTTAGCGGAACCGACATTCGCACAACCCTCACATTCCCAGGGCACGTCCACACCCTTCGTCTCTGTGGATCCCCAGCGCAGCGCCATGAGGTCGGCCACGTGTGGCGTATTGTGAGACTGTTGTGTGGAGGGAATGGGCAGAGGGAGAGAGACGAGCAGCTTGGCACGGAGCTGGGCCTTTGGCCACACAGCCTAGGAGCAGGTCAGTTCATCAGGGTAATACACAGGGTGGCCACCATCCACATCAGTGCAAATCTCACCTGGAGAGACCTCACCCTAACCCAAGCCTGAGCTGGCCACCTGCTGGCCTGGGCAGCAGTCCTGGCTCCTGGGCCGCCCAGCTCTGCCTCTCACAGGCCCTGTGACCTTGCCACACCCTTGCCCTCTGGTTCCCTAGCTTTTCCCTCTGGACACTGAGAGAACAGAAGCAGATCAACATTTCCGCAGGCTTATTCCTTTGGGTGTCACCGTCAGCCTGTCCATCCACACGGCTAGTTACTTTACTTCCCTTTAAACGGCCTCCTTTCTCCAACTTCTTTTTTTTTTTCTTCCCCCACCTAAATGAATTTATTTTTCAAGGAAATTGTGTATTACTGCTGCCGTTCACTTGCCGTAAATAGTAGCTGTGAAAATAAATACAAGGAAAGCCAAAGCTGGTTTGTCACATTCTGGTGAGATCATGCCTGCTCAAGGACACTGAGCAGAGGCTTGCTTCTCTTTGTTAAATGGGGACTTTGGGGAGTGTTAGGTGTTAAAGACACACTAGCACCAAACTGAGACTTGCTCCTCCTCCACATCCTCAGAAAGAGTGGAGAAATGGTAGCTCTCCTGCACGTGGCTCAGTGTGATTTAATGTCTATTCACACGTGACGTGTGCCACCCCAAATCACATGCATAGGATGCTCCATGGCTTTCGCTAGTGCTCCCCTGAACTTTTAATGCCCACCCCCCCGCCCCCAGCCTGTCCACCTTGAGAATAAACATCGCTTGCTGCTCCCAGAACCTGCCCGTCTCTCCTTTCCTTAGTGTAGTCTTTTCTGAGTATCTGTTCCCACCCTCCTCTTTGCAGCCCCCTGCCCTCTGCCCCTGTCATCAGGGCTGAGCTGGGTGCTTTGAGCTCAGCTGGATCCCCCATTACTGCTTAATGGCTCCCAGTTTGAACCAGGAAACCATGTGGCTTTCTCTTCTACCCTCCCCTTCCTCTCCTGTCTTCCCTTCTCCTTCTCCCTCTGAATTGCCGTTATTTATATAGGTGTTTGAGATTAAACAACTAAAAAAAAAAAAAAAATCAAAACACGCCCTCTGCTTTAAAAGGCCTGAAAGGACTGAAGTCAGAAGGAAAACGGAGCCAGCAGCGCATGGAGCCATGGAGGAGAGCCAGGTTACAGAGGTCTGCAGGCCTTCGCTGTGCTTGTGGCCAGGGGCAAGCTACTTAACTCTCAGGGCCTCAGTTTCCCCCACTGTAAAACGGGTATTGGTTTTAATAGTGTTTCACAGAATTGTTGTGTAAATGAAAAAAAATGGATAAGACTTCTAACATAGCCATTGTGACAAAAAATGGGCGCACTCAGAGTGTTAGCTTCCTTATTCTTCTTCTGGAACCCAAAAGTTTTTGGACAGATATCTCTGGAAGGAAGGCAGATGCCTATACTCCCACCCGTCCGGGCTTGGAAAAAGTACAACAGTTAATAGCTTTGTATTGGAGCCCTGAGCTTTCACCCCCTCCCTTTCCCCTCCCCAGTGATTCCCAGAGTTTAGGATCAGGGCTCCAGCCAAGGCAGCAGCTAAACTAACATAGCAGGGGGTCTTGGAAACTGGGCCTGGGCCTTCTAGCTTCCATTCCCCACAGTTCCCTCCCCACAGTTCCCGGAGAGGAGACTCAGTGATGCCTTTTCCTTCTGGTCAGCTGGCCTTCCCCCTCAGAGTTGAAAGGAGAGGAAAATGGCTGGTAATTCATTTAGGCTTCACTCCTGCTCTCCTGAAGGGATCATATTTCTATAAATAACTCCAGGAAGCTGCTGCCAGGCTAGGAACTGTAATACATATATTTGCACTTCCAGAAACCCCTCTTTCACTGCCATGGAGGCTGGGGGTGGGGGAACATGGACCCCCTGTGAACCAGGTTCCCCTCCCCACCAGCGGATGACCTCACCTGAGCTCACCTCCTGCCAGCATCACCTTCTGTAATGTGGGGGATAAGAACAGCAGTGCTGTGATGGAGTAACATCTAAGACACTGAGACTAGAATGGGGGCTCCATGTTTACAGGTCTCCCCTGTAGTCTTTGGCAGAGAATGGGGTGTGTTTTGAGTTGGCGAGGAGGTCACCTGATCACAATATAGGCTGTGAGGTCTTGCTGTGTCATCCTGAGAATGAGCTGATACTTACCTATTGGTAAAATGGACGTGGAGCTGATACTTCTTGTTAGCTGGTTTTGTGCAATCCTGCTCCCTTTCACCAGAGCGTTTCCTACCAGGTTTCTCTCCTTGCTGGCCTCCCTGCCTCGCGCCTCTCCCTTTACTCCATCCTCACACAGTATCAGGGTGATCCTTCCAAAGCCCAGATGCCCACCCTGCTGCCCTGCGGGTGACTCGCTGCAGGATTCCCGCTGCTGGCGGGCTCAGGCCCTGTGTCCTCAGCAGAGCTGCTGAAGCCCTTGTTCACAGAGGCCCTCCCACCCTCTCTTGCTGCTGCTTGCTGTTGTACCCCCGCTAGGAGCTATGGCCACAGCAAACTGACACCACTCATGAGGGGACAGAGGTCATTCCCCATGCCCAAGGCAGGGCCTGCTGGGACTATCTGGAGCTAACTGGGACCAAGGCTTGTGAACACAACAGAATCTTATTGATTTAGACTCTAAACCTTCTGGCCCTTTAAATACAGTTCCTCATGTTGTGGTGACCCTCAACCATAAAATTATTTTCGTTGCTACTTCATAACTGTAATGTTGCTACTGTTATGAATCGTAATGTACATATCTGATATGCAGGATGGTCTAGGTGACCCCTGTGAAAGGGTCGTTTGACCCCCCACAGGTTGAGAACCGCTGATTTTGAGTGAGAACAGGGAAAAAAGGTCTTTCTGATCTGGAGTGATATGGGAAGAGATGAAGCTTGTTTACCTTTTAGAACCAATTCAGTTCAGCACATTTTTATTAAAGACCTACTATGTGCCAGGGCCCAATGAGAATAGTAGGCCCTTCTCTCACCTGTGCACTGTTGGGGAGACAGAAACCTAAACAGCTCTGCCCTAACGCAGGAATCCATGAGGGAACAAAGCAGGCAAGTGCCACCAGGGCTTGGGGGGCTGCCGAGGCTACTCCAGAATGGGAGGTTGTGGGGATGCTTCTGGAGAAAGAGGATAACTCCCCGAGGAACACAGGTATGTTTGCACAGCCAGGATCTGTCTGGAGGTGAGCTTTAATTTTATGGGTCTCTGTAGGGCTGCTATGGACCGAATCGTCATCTGTTGAAGCACTATCCCCCATGTGACTGTGTTGGAGATAGATCCTTCAAAGAGGTGATTAAGGTCATAGAGATCACTGGTGGAACCCTGGTCTGAAGAAACCGGTGTCCTTATAAGAGAGGAGGGGACCCCAGAGCTCACGTGCTGTCTGCCATGGGACACAGCAGGAAGGTGGTCATCTACAAGCCAGGCCAGGAAGAGAGCAACCAAACCCTGCTGGGACCTTGAATTTGTCTTCCCAGACTCCAGGATGATGGGAAATGAGTGCCTGTTGCTTGAACCCCCCATCTATGGTACTTCCTTATGGCAGTCGAGCAGGTGAAGACAGCCTCTCTGGCATAAGGAGAAGCCTAGATGTTCATACTTCGCATGTCATGTATTTGTGTGGAACCAAATTCTCTCAGCCTAATGTGGGCTTTGCAGAATTTAGTTCTGAAACATCCGTTCATTCAGCGAATGTTTTTAAAGTGTGTGCTTTGTGTAGGGTTCTTGGTGGTACAGTTCTGATCAGTAGTCAATGGTGTCCTCTATGTGTGGCCATGTGCACAGGGGGCAAGTGAAGGATACCCCAGGAGCTGCCACCACAGGGGCATGGTGGAAGGCAAGGCTGACTTCCTCTCTATGAAGAAACAGCTAGTGCCTGGCTGGCATGGCTCAGTGG
The DNA here is from genome assembly GCA_004026665.1 of Murina feae. Lineage (NCBI taxonomy): Eukaryota > Metazoa > Chordata > Mammalia > Chiroptera > Vespertilionidae > Murina > Murina feae. The sequence goes on from PVJC01001378.1 coordinate 21,455, forward strand.
TTGAGCTTCAGCTTATAATTCAGGAGGTCACAGTACAATTCTGGGCCAGGGCATAGGCCCAGGTTGCAGGTTCAATCCCCAATGTGGAGAGTGTAAGAGCCAGCCAATCAATGATTCTCTCTTATCATTGATGTTTCTCTCTCTCTCTCTCCCTCTCCTTTCCTTTCTGAAATAAATAAAAATATATTTAAAAAGAAAGAAACAGTTAACATGACACAGGCCCTGCTCCACCCTGTGCCCTCCCACTCTCAAGGGCAGCCTGTTCATAAGTCTCACTTTTCCTGTGGTTCAAGGTGAGAGATGGAGGGAGCATTGGGACCCAAGGAGAGGCTTGCTGCTCAGTGTCCCACTCATTTCAGGGCTTAATGAGAGGGGTCCACAATGGCAGGGAGAGCCCCAGGAACCCAGGAGGCCCGGCACACCTTGGATTGTGCAACAGACGAGCAGATTTCATCACTGGGCACCTGCAGGGCGCCAGGTGCTGGGCCAGGTGCCACACCTTTCCCACTAGACTGTCGTCAGGTGGACTCTAGAGCAGAAGAGTTAAGCGGGTGGACTTGAATTTTGGCTTCCTCGCTACTGGCTGAGATCCTTAGCACACGATTTAAGCTCTGAGTTTCCACTTTTCCTCATGGGTAAAATAGAGGCAATAATAACACCTACCTCACAGATGTTGTTCGAGTTCACTGTGACATTATGTATGAGAAGTGCTTAGCGAGGACCTGGTTGGTATAAAGTCTTAAATGGCAACCGCTGTTACTGTTATCATTGTGTTTTTGTTGTTGTTGTTGTTCATTTGTTCATTGTTTTGCCAAACCGAGTCTCAGAAAGGTACAAGAACTTGGTCAAGATCACAAGATATAAGTGGCATTTTGCATCCCAGGTGTGCTTAGTCCCCTGCTCTTCTCATCCCTTCTCTCCTCTAACAGCCACCATTCCCCCTTTCTTGACGATCCTCAGGAAGCTGAAGGTCTCAGGGAGCCTCCCCAGCAGATCAGAGATTTCTTTCACCAGCACCCCACCCTCCTGCCACAGTCCCCGGCCCCTGGCCAGAATCCCCCTGAATGGAAACCGCTGAGTTACACTCTGGCTCCTCGCTCTTTTAAGACAACCCTGTTGGGTCCCTGTGTGGGTGACAAGATGATGCATGAGGCCTGGCTAAGCAGCTTATTTGTCTGAGCTGGTGATGGCCTTTGTCCTGAGGTGGGTTAATAGTAAGGGGCAGTGGCCCTTTAAAGCCCAGACAATGGACAGGCTTCTCAGGTCACCGAATCACTCAGCAAATGGCCAGACCCCTCAGAGCCCAGGAGGCCCCTGCTCCTTCCACTCAGTGGTAACCCCGCTCTTAATCTAGTGATGCGTGGCTCCCGCCCAGCAAGAAGAAACACTTGGATTAATGGGGGAGAAAGACTCAAAGAGGATTAGAATGACAAAGGACTTCAGAGGAGGAAACCCAGATGGAGAGGGACAAGGGCTAATTCCTGACTTCCCAGGTGACCCTGCACCCCACACTGCAATGTGCTTTCCTAGCTTGCTTTCTGCCCTCCCCAAATGCATTGGGTCCCAGTGACCAGGCTGGTTTCCCACCCTCACCTTCCATTCTCAGAATCGAACACTACAGGTTACAGCTCACACTTCTTAAACAGGTGGGGAGGACCCATCAGAATGTACCCTGGTCCCTCCTCCTTAAACCTCTCTGACCTCCCCAAGCGCCCTCTCTACGTGAGGCACACCATGTGGCCTTCACCACTTGCTTCAGCTGCAGCATCTTCCTTTGGTTGGTTTCCTGTATTTGCTTCTGAGTAATAACCTGTTTAAAGAACCATTCAAATATTAAACATTTTTTTTCAAAGTATGAAAACCGCTGATTTACATCAAGCATTGCATTGTATGAAGAGTGGCAGGGCTGGATTCCCAATTCCGACTTTCTCTCAGTGTGTGTATTCATTCATTTGTCCTACAAAGATTTCTTGAGCACCTACTGTGTGCCAAACTCTGAGACAGGCCATGGAGAACTAACAGGAAGAAGACAAAGATCCTTACCTCCAGGAGGGGTGCCTGGGGACTCGAGAATGCATATGTGGAAAGGGGCCACTGACGCTGGTATCTAGGTGGCCACTGGTGACCTTGGCAAGGACATTTCCAGGGTCTGGAGGCAAAAACCAGAGGAGGATGGAGGGAAGATGAGAGAGGAGAGATACAGTTTAGATAACTGAGTCTACGTGGTTGGACTTTGCGCCATGGATTGTTCACTAATTACAGTGGGATAAAGGTTCCTTTACAGTGAGGAGGTCAGGACTCAATCATCACCTTAGCAAGTAATCAAACAGTAGTCAAATGAGAAGTACATTCCATCACACGTGAGATGCGCTTGTTGAGAGTATTTTACCTGAGTCTAATCATGAGAGAACAATCAGACACATCCAGAATATAGGACAGCCTGTGGAGCAACTGGCCTTTAGGACTATGAAAAACAACAACAAAAAAGAGAAAGAAATTGGGAGTCTTGGTGTGGGTGGGAGGCTGCCCTAGATTAAAAGAGACTAAAAAAATAAATAACAGCCAAACGCAATACTTGAATTTTGATTAGATTCTAAGATGGTTTTTTTTTAAAAAAAAAGACTATACAGAAGATACATTTTGGGGAAAATGGAGGAGATTTTTAAATATGTTGTATGTTAGGTGATATTATGGAAGGATTGTTCCTTTTCTTAGTTGTGGTCGTGATATTAGGGTTCAATGGCAGCCTGTGCTTACTCTTAGGAAATGCCTGCTGATGTAAACAAAGTGGCTTGATGTCTGTAATGGTGTTTCAGATGGTCAGAAAAAAAATTTACATATATATAGAGAGAAAGCAACGCGCCAGCATATTAACAATGGACAGATTCAGGTGAAGAGTATGTGGGTGTGTTTTTGTACTACTCTTTTGTAGGGTTGAAAGCTTTCAGACTATAAAGTGGGGGGAATGTTTCTTAAGTTGCAGAGTGATTGGACAAGAGCAACTTAGGTTTTGGAAAGGTTTCCTGGCATGGAGGAGATGTGGTCCTATTTTTTTTAGCAAGATCCACCCTCCCCCTCTTCGAGAGCTCAGACTGTAGAAACCCTCTGAACCTCCACAGAGAACTGACAGGTCAGCAGTTGTGATAAAACAGGCTCTTCCTGGGCGTGGAGCAGGCTTCAGCGAGGCCCTGGAGCTGGTAATGGGAACCACATTGGCGGGAGTGTGCAGAGCCCCACCCCAGAAACAGCCCTTCTGTGCTGAGACAGGACAACTGGAACGAATTATGTGCACTCATACTTGTTAAACTGCCTTGGCACCAGAAGTGATCCTCGTAACCCGAGCTTTACAGCGGCGGCCATAGTTAAAGCTGGGCCAGCCTGGCCCCCCGCACCCCCTCTACTGAGGTTTATAGCTAATGCATAAAGCAATTCAGCATGAGCTGAAACATGAAAAACTCCTCCGGACTGTAAAGGCAGACCTTTCTGTTTCAAGTTTTCTAGGGATGCAGTGTTTGGGAATAAAACCTTTTCAGTCTCCTTCTGCTTTTCCAGCTCTTGGCCCAGTTCCCAGCTCCACCCCAACCCCAATCCTATGCCCCACCTCCAACCAGACCACAATCCAATCAAACACAGAAGCCCTTGCATTTTGTGGTTGGGAGGGTTCTGTTGCTGCCGGGGAGTCTGAACCCTGTAGCTGTGTGGCCTTGGGCACATTGGTTTCCCTCTCTGAGCTTCAGTCTCTTGGTTATTGATATGTCATATTTCTCACAGGGTTGCCCTGTGTGAGTGTGTGGGCATCGAGTGCATGAGACTTGTGAACAAAGTGAGTGAGATCTGTAAAGAATAGTTGTCTTATTTGATCATGTAGAAAAGTTTTCAAAAATTATTTGTTTTTATCTAAAAGACTAGAGGCCTGGTGCATGGATTCATGAATAGGTGGGGTCCCTCAGCCTGGCCTGCGGGGATATGGTCAAAACCAGCTCTCCAATATTCCCCAGGAGTCTCCCTCCTCTCTGGTTCCAGGTGCGTCACCCAAGAACTGCAGCTGCCAAGTCACCACAGCTTGGCAGCTGCTACGTTGAGCGTCTTCCTCCTGGTGGTCAGTATGTGTCATAGCTACCAGTTGGACAGTCGGACTTTTGGACTGTTGCTTAGGCTTTTATATATATGGATAGCCAAAGTGCAGTTCTCAATGGAAGAGAAATTACATGGAAAGCCATGGGGAAAGAAATTGATTTTATTCTATTAAGAACTGTTGGTGTAAGGCGGGGAGGAGGGATGTGGATAGGATTTGAAGTCACATAGGCCTATGTTCAAATCCTAGCTATGCCAGTTCCTGGCAATGATCCAGGCAGGTTAGCTGTCCATTCTGAGCCTCAGTAGCTCTGTCTATATAATAGAGTGTAGTAACCCAATGGAGCAGGTGAATGAGGAATCAGCACCCTTTATGAAAAGCTCTGAGCCCAGCACCTAGCAAATGAAGCATTCAATGAACAGAGCTGCAATTCATACTGAATTTGAGACGAGGAAGACTCCCAGTAGCTAGGCCTGTCTCTCAAATGTTGTTCTTGAGCATGAGGAATGACAGCCCAAGGGCAGCCAGCTGACATCAACAGCCCTACCCTGCAGATCTACAAACGGATGATGAAAATTCACTGTGATTCCCGCTCTGTAAGGCTGTCTCTCTGCCTAGCCCTTTAAGCTACGAGGGTCTTGATTGGCTGGGAGGACACTGACGAGAAGAAACTTGAATTTGCTCAATTTTAAGCAAGGGTACAGGTTACTCTTTCAGATAAGGTAAGCTGGTTTGTTCAGAGCCCAGTGCCCAGACATCTATCTGTGTATCAGGCAAAGAAGACAACTTCCACTGGCCTGGTTCTTTCGGCAAAAATTACTAGAGATAGACGGGAAGGACCTTTTTCTGCTTGAGTCAGGATTAAGCAACCCCGAGTTGCTTCATCACTGAAGGTTCAGCATTTGAATTCAAGTCACCACAGGTCACTTCCAATCCCAGCACTGCCCCCAATAACCGTGTGACACTGGGAAGTCACTCTCCCTCCTTGGCCCTCACTTTCCTTGTCTCAGAAGGACGAATAAGACCACCTGCTCTGCTGGCCTCCCAGCCTGTCCCATGGCTCCTGCGAGAGGCAGCCCGTGAAGGTATGAGAGCTACACAGAGGGCGGTGGAGGAAGGTGGTCCCAGGAGCATGCCTAAGGTGGTCCCAGGAGCATGCTTCCCCAAAAAGCTATATGCAAACAGAGGATGTTATGACTAAAATCCTCAGTGAATAGACTATTTAGTAAATGGGAGCATTGTAAGTACAGGGTAGCAGAGAATACTAACAGTTCCTTACCCTCTATTACCCTTAATTTATTCTGGTTTTAGCATCAAGATCATCAACTGTGTGCTTTTGCACATTAAAGGAGCACACCTGTATTATCAAGGCTTTCAAGGAGGTTGAATACGCCATCACTAGAGAACTAGGTATATTCCTTTACTAGAAGAAAAAGATTTTCAAATATGACTGGAAAATCACTATCCTTCTGGACAGGTGAGAAGTTATGACAGGCAAAGGAATGATGTGTGTTTGCTGAGCGTGTATTTCTCCTGCTTGAAGCAGAAGAAGTAATCTATAAAAGGGGCAGACGAGGGTAGAAAGGAGCTGGACTTGCTTCCTGCTCATTTGCAGGTTGGGCTGAACATCTCTGTGTTTGTGGAGATAAGACAGATGGGCATACCAATCCCCAACCCCTCAACCCCCGCACCAGGGTTCCTTTCCTTTTCTGTCTCACTTGTTTCAAGAATCAAGATCCTTCCAGTGAAGGAGAAGGAAGAGCAGGAGGAGCAGGAGGAGGAGCAGGAGGAGCAGGAGGAGCAGGAGGAGCAGGAGGAGGAGGAGGAGGAAGAAGAGGAGGAGGAGGAGGGATAAAAAATATGAACAAGAACATGGCAGGGACATTTTTTAAGATATATCTGTCAACAGTTGAATCTAAAAAAACAAAAACAAAATAAACGAACAAGCAGAACAGAAACAGACTCATAGATACAGAAAACATTTTGCCAGTTGCCCGATGGGAGGAGTTTGTGGGGGTGGGAAGGTGAGAAAAGTGAAGGGATTAAGAAGTACAAATTAGTTGTTACAGAATAGTCATAGGGATGTAAAGTACAGCATAGGGAATATAGTCAATAGTATTCTAATAACTGTATATGATCAAATGGGTGCAAGATTTCTCGGGATGATCATTTAGTAAGTTATAGCTGATCACTGGGGCATACACCTGAAACTTATATAAGAATATATGTCAACTGTAGTAGAAAAATAAGAAAATGATTTAAAAAAAAAAAAAAAAAAAAAGATCCTTCAATACATGCCTCTTCCAGGACTGAAAATTGTCCAAAAGTTGGGGGGAGGTGATATTACTCCCTTCCTTGGGGGGCCCCTGCTTGGTTGGGGGGCTGCCCCCTGAAGATGAAACAGCTATTTGTTGACTGAAAGGTCCACACTCACTCAGGATCTTTAGCTGAGGACCCTTCATCTGGACCAGCAGCAAACAGCTGTTTCATCTTCAGGGGGCAGCCCCCCAACCAAGCAGGCCCTTAGGGGAGTGTGTGCCAGCTTTTGAGAAGAGAGTTTCGTGGGATCAGAAAGTGTGGCCAGAACCGCCACTGCGTGTGGACCCAGAGCACTCTCAGCCTCACAGGCCTTCTCTCACAGGAAACACCCAGGTCTGAGGAGAGTCAGCCAGACAGCCTCAGAGCACTGCATATCCGGTTTGTAGCTTCGCATCATTAGACCATCTGTCTCCCTCTCTGAGTCTTATTTTTGTCTTTTGCTCAATAGGGATAATCATTTGTGCCTCAGGGGATGGGGAGGTGTTTACAGGATCCTGGTAGGTATCTGTGAAAAGATGAACAGGGAGCCTGGTGTGTGTGACACACAAGAAGAGCCCATCCTTTCGCCCACAGGCTCTGGGAGGATCGACCCCCATGACTGTCCACAGAGCAAATAAGGGGTCTGAGAAGTGGGAGGTGAATAAGCGCTGGCCGCTCAGCCCACAAGGCACTCCCGCGCTGTCCTGGCAGCACCACACACCTCCATGTGAACGTGCTCAGGGATGCGAGGAACCCCTGCACAGGATGGTTTTGGGGTCCAATGAGATCATGCGCACAAAGGTGTCAAGCTCAGTGCCTGGCACATAGTAGATGCTCAGAAAATGTGGACTCTTATGCAAAAAAAGAAATCTGGCTAAAGACGGGCCAAGAATGCAGCCTGTATTCTGTCACAGCCAGCTCCCTGCCCACTCCAGGGACAGCTTTGCGAGGTGAGAATGAGTCAGGGCAGCCTCGGGCGGGCTGTGGGGAGAGCCTGCTCTGGATTGCACGACACATTGGGGTGGGCGTCAAGAGCCAAGTAGTCCATGTTCTGTGTCTGCCCTGCCCCAGCACCTGCTTCTAGGGGTATCCCAGCTGGCACCCTGCCAGGGCTTGCCTGCCTGCCTCCCAGCCCTGAGGCTGGGCCACTTACAAGTCACATCCAAATGGGTAGGTCATGCCAAGACCTGAACAGCCTTTCCCTGTTGGACACTCCTTCCCCTACCCACCCCTGGCAGCCTGGCCAAGTGCTTTATGCAGATCCCTAGGCCTTCGCATGGGGGCCCACCTGCCAGTCATCAGTGTGCCTCTGTCTGTGCCCTCAGACATGCCTGGCCCCATTCACAGCTCCGCACTCCTCTACAGGAGCACCTCTGCTAGGCACCTGTGGTCCTAAGTGCTCCTATGCCTCTCGTCTCATTCAATTAGCACGGCAATTCTGGGACACCGGCATTCTTCCCTTCTCACGGGAGAGATGGAGCAGTTTGCCTAAGGTCAGGTAGCAGGCGGGCGGCCAGCCACGCCGCTCTGGTGCAAAGCCTCTGTGCCCACCATACCCAGGGCCCTAGGAAGGGAGAGCCCATGGCTCCACCGGCTTGAGGGACATGCCTGCCCGGGCGCCCAAAGTGCAGGAGGTTTGCTGCCTCTTTCACTGGACAAAGTGAGGCAATTTGTCAGGGTCTTTGATTATTTTAGGCAAAGGGGCTCGGGCAAAGGCAGCTCTTGGCTTTCACAGAGAACGGCTGGAGGGTGCTATTTCGGGTGGGCCTCGGACCAGAGTGCAGAGAAAGCAGCTGTAGAGATTGGGGTAAGTGCTTGGCTTGTCAGAAAGATAATCCCCCCACACCTGTGCCCTGGAAACACAATCCAGGCCTCTGAGATGCACTTTCATCTGTCACCAGGTTGTCCCCAGGGTGACCTGCCCAACCGAGTCCAAGCTGGTAGGGCTCAGGTTACAGGGCCCCTTCTCAGGGCCCTTGAGTCCCAACAATGCCTGTTTGTCCTCTGGATCTGCCATCTCCCAGGAGGAATGTTAATGGGGCCAAGAGTGGAGGGGGATGGGAGGGGAAGAGACTGACTTCAAGTCTGAGCCCACTCTCCGGTCCCCTCTTGAGTGAACTCATCCGTGCGTGTCTGCTAGTCCTTCCAAGAGACGCTTAAAGGAGAGATTTGCCCTCCGCTTTTCTTGTATGCACCGCCACTCCCTCCCTCTGTTTAATCTGAAGCTTTGTCCCTTGGCAGAGCTTGCAATTCACCTCAAGAAATATTTTCAAAAGCAGAAAAACTGAAAATGACTTGAATGCCCAATAATAGGAAGTTGGTAAAAATAACATCTCTGTCCCTGTGATGAGGTTTAGGTAGCCACTAAAACCATGTTTTCAAATAATATTTAAAGATGAAAAAAAAAAACAAACACCTCTAGAGTATCAGGTTATGTAGGGGAAAGTTGGATAGAAAACTGTCTATACAGTGTGAACTAATTTGATAAGTATACATGTACCAATGCCACTTACCATGGCAGGCAGTATAAGATTCCCCTTACCCAGGGAGTGCCAACAGCAGTTATTACTGAGTGCTGTTTTGCAATAGGTTTTTGGTGTGTGTTTTTCCTTTGTACTTTTCTCCTTTATACATTTTCTAATGAAAACATCACTTGAGTGTAAAAAAAAACACAATGATTTCTTAAAAACTATTATCTTTCACTCCTGCATGTGCCAGGTATTGTGCTTGTGCTGAGGGTTTGGAAGAAGCTGGCGTCCGCTGCCCTCTATGAGCTCATAGCCTAGGAGGCCATAAAAATACACAAGCAGATTTCTTAAAAAGTTGTTTTTAGCAATAGCAGCAGCAACAACAATTATACGGACATGTCTGTTCCAAGTGCTAGGGGATATTCTAAATGCTTTATGTATATGCACATTTAAATCCTACAATTCCATGAGGCAGGGAGTCATTAAACCATTTTACTAATATGTAGTACAGGCTGGCTGCCGCAGGAAAGGAGAGATGGATTCTGTCTTGGGGGATCGGGGAGACTGCAGTCAGGAGTTGGAGCTTTAGCTGATGCTTCCTGCATAAATGGGAGTTCCCCAAGCAGGCCAAAGAACACCAGGGGCAAGAGAGCGAGACATCGCTACGAAATGATTAGCCCCACACTCTTTCCTCCCCCATGGGAAGCTAGGAAGGCCTTCGGGGCCACTTTGTGAAGGACACAGAAGAGCAGGCTGAAAAGTTTAAGCCTAATTCTATTAGGCAGCAGAGAGCCACTGAGGAGCCCTGACCTGGTCAGCTCTGCATTGGAGAGAGATCCTTCGTCCTTCTGGCTTCTCAATCCCCGTGAAAAGCTCAGCAGTGTGTGGAGGGAGACATGATTCTTCGGGGACTGAGGGTTGTAGAAAAATCCAGCTCTGTTCCAGTTGAAGTAGCAGTGCTGGAGGAAGGAACTGGCGGGGGCCGTGGCAGTGTGAGATTTCCCTTACCCTCATCTGCTCCTAGAATGTCGCTGCAGCCCCATGGAATCCAGCCCCAGGATGAGAGCCGTTGGTGCAGGGAAATGTGTTTACCACCTAGACTGGGAAAAGGTGTTACTGCCGGAAGAGAAACCTGGGAATTCCAAATGGACTTTCAGGTTCGAATACAATTTCTGTGCTTAATTAGCACGTCTGTTTTTGCCGTAAAAACAAGGAAAAGCCTTGTGTGGCAATGCTATAGGTGATTATGTTCCAAGCTTGGTTGGAGCCGCCTTTATTACAGATGTTCATAAGCCCCTAACTGTAGCTCTGACAGAGTGCTGGAGAGTGGAGCCATGTCTTAAGCTAATGCAGTGGTTATCAGAGGATGTGCTTGTCCATGGGGGTTCTGCCAGCAACAAAAGAGACAATCAGATGATGTAGGGGGTCCTTCATCAGGATCTTCTCTTATTCTAACACTAGAGACCCAGTGCACAAATTTGTGCACATTGAAAGGAAATTAATTAGAAGAAATATTTTAATATCACTATTCACTCTTTCTCTGTAATAGAAGTGTCAACCAAATACACATTCGACAATGACAGATGGAAACACACATGTGCGATTGGCATCAGCGAAAGCTTTATATATAAACTTGCTTAATTAGACCTGCTTTCTGATTTAGCTAACTTTTTCCAGCCCAGTGAAACACCCCAACTTCTCTTTCAGGAAATTGTCAGCAACACAGCAGTAAATATCAACATGAAGCATATTATTATTATTGTAGATCACGCAGGGAGAACAAAGGGTAAAATATTTAACTGCAGCAGTGTTTGACTATTCTGTGCAGTGAGAAAATATGAAGTCATTTTCAAGTTCTACCATTTATTCTTTTCAGGTGGGTCAAGTTTCTAAACTTTCTAAATCTCCATTTTCTGGCTAATGAAAAGAAAATAGTATTCCACCGAGTCTCCTATCTACCTACTCCAGGACCTCTGTGAGAATCAAATGAGATGAGGCATGGGAAAACAATTCACAAACATTTGGTTGAAGTGTAAAATGTTTGCACCTGGCTATAAAGCAAGTAGTGTTCCTGGGCTGAAGAAACTCCAAGGAGGCTAGTTGCTAGGGAGAGGAAGCTGAGTGATGTCATTACCTGGCACCCACAGCCACCATTTCTGGGCTGGGCTGGACTGTGGGCTGCATTTTGCGCCATGGGGTCTCGGCAGTGTTGGCTGCAATTTGGTGGGCTGTTCCAGGGTGGTGGCAGGGCCTGTGTCCCACTTGGGGGAAGTTGAATGTTGCTTTGTCGGTGCCGGATCCACAGTGCTGTCTCTTTGTAAATGGGCAGTGTGTAGCTTCTGCCTCCTGGCGGTCAGTGTGCATCATAGCAACCAGTCGGATGTCAGAGGGACACTTAACATATTAGCCTTTTATATAGAGAGAGTGTCCTTCCTATTAAAAAGCCCCTTTTCATTGAAGTAATGAGGCGTAAATTTAGTTATTTTTGTTTTTGAATTAAAAAAAAAACTTTACTAAGAAATGCACATGTCTGGGAACCATTGTGCCTATGCCTTATTGGTCTGTACTTAGTACTGGGTTCTGGGCAAAATGCAAAGATGAATCAGACATGAAAATGGTACTTAAAGACAGGCGACCATGAATGGTAACCCAAGGCAGGAAACAATGAGTATCATTTAGGAAAGGCTGCATGTTCATTCTCATTGCAACTTCTAGATGAATCTAAAATTATTTCAAAATAAACACAAAAGACTGGCAGGTGGGTGAGTAGAGGGATCCAGAGGGCAGATGGTAGAAAGGACTAGCCTGAGATTGTCATTAAAAGTTGCATGAGGGTGAATCTTAAATGTCAAGCTAAAGAGTTCCTGCTTGGCTCTGTAGATAGTATGGAGTCACGGAAGTTTTTTGATTAAGGTAAAGCATGGTCAGATTTCCCACTAGAAAGATCACTTGATAACTAGGGGATGACTGATTGTAGAGAAGTGAGCCTGGAGGCAGTTGAAAGAACCCAGGTTGGGAGAGGACGGTCTCTAAAGTACCCCAGAGAGAACTAGCTCTGCAGGATGTTACTGGGTGCTACCTGAAAGAGGGGTTCCATGGAGAAATCAATTTGGGAAATGTTAAAGGAATGCCTTACTCCAGGAGTCCCCAAAGGCATGAACTTGGTAATAGGTACCGTGATTCTCTAAAGGATGTGGTTGATATACAGTGTTTCCCAAAGGTTTTTGACAATGGAACCCTCTTGGGAAATTCTCACATGACTTGTATTCCAAAAACAAACAAAACAAACAAACAAAAAACACACTTCAGGGAATACTGCCTGGCATTGAAAGTGGAGAGGAACAGGTATGTATAGCACAACCCTTCCTCCTATATTCTGCAAACTAAAAACCCTGGCTGGTTAGCTCAGTGGTTAGAGTGCTGGCCCTCAGACCAAAGAGTCACGGGTTTGATTCCAGGTTAAGGGCATGTACCAGGGTTGCAGGTTTGATCCCCAGCCCCAAACCAATCGATGTGTCTCTCTCACATCCATGTTTCTCTCTCCCTACCCGCTACCCCTCTGTCCCTTCCACTCTCTAAAACAATCAATGAAAAAAAATATCCTTGGGTAGGATTAACAAATAAATAAACAAACAAACAAACATAACCATGGCCTAAACATTCTGGAATCCCTTTGCAGTAGAGCAGCAGGTGCCCCTCAACTCCCCCCAGCTTCCCCATATGCCTGGGGTCACCGCCTTTCCCATTGCAGAGGCTCTTCTGTGGGCTCACTAACAGCAGGAGAACAATAGCATCATGGATGCCTAGGCGCATTTCCAACTCACTTCTTCTCATTGCCACAATGAGAAATAATTCAGTGTTTTTCTAAGAAAAGAGTCATTTTTGAACGATTCTTTGAATGTCATTTTCTCATTAAGTCCTTTAATTAACCCCCGTTTTTTGCATTTGAATATACAAATATGGTAGTTTTTCATCTGTGTCCCTCTTATAACTGAACTCCACCTTGATTTTAACCTGTGTGCTGTCATTAGTTAAGGTGGCCTCTTCTCTGTCCCCCTCACCTTCTCATTCTGTCTTGTGTTTGGCAATAGCATGGAGTAATCATTGAAATACACAAGATAATGAGCATTTTCGCTATAGTTCATTCAACTCTCCAACCTTCTTACATCTGCTAGTCTACCCATTGTTTGACCTTCAGCAAGTTATTTAACCTCTCAGAGTATCACTTTCTTGTCGTCAATATGAGAAGAACAGTTCCTACATCCTAAGTCTAGTGCGGAAAAGTGCCCGGCACGTGGTATATTTAGGTACTTAGTGAATATTTTCTCTGATGGTGTCTTTCCAGTGATTATCAATTCCTCAAAAATGTTTGTTGAGTGAATACAGGTACATACACACAGCTGCCACTAGCCTATTTGAGATATTAATTAAAGAGCTACCTTTACCCTTTAAGATCATTGTTCTCTCTTTTGCCTACCTTTCAATAAAAACACTTAACTTGGTGATGATAATAAGCTAAAACAATCCTATCGGATCCAATTTTTTAAACTTGAAAAATGAGACTCAGAGTGAAGCTGTATTAAAGTTCAAGTCTTTCTGATTCCTCAGCCCATGTCTTTTATTCTTGCACCAGGAAAGATAAGATGCATTCCCTCTCTCATTCTTGCAGTCAACTCAACAGTTATTGACATGTGCTGGGTGCCAGACAAGAGACACATTCCAGCCCTCTCAGAACTCACCTTCCAGCTGAAGGAGATGAAACATGTGCATGAAACTTACAAGGCAGCCGGGTAACACCTCATTTATCCCTCACTGGGGAATGAGCTGTTGTACTAAGTGAATTTTACAGATGGAGTCGCAGAGCTTTAGCTGTGGGTTAGCCTTTGAGATCTCATTGTACCCCATTATTTTAAGGGGAAGAAATGCTCGAGGATACTGGGTGACCTCCTCTGTCGAGCTGGTTCTTTAGAACTATTGTAAAACCTCTTGACTTCCAGCCTAGGGCATTAAAAATGTTAACCGTTTTCTTAAAAGGGAGTATGTATTTCTTTGGAATTTGTATCAAATGGATGGTCCCTGTCTAATACTTTCCTGCATGTTTGGGGTCATCTTTCCAATCAGTTAATTCTAGAATACAGCCATTTCTTTGCACTTCAGAGACACATACGTATGGGATAGTTTGCTCCTTATGCTGTGGCCCTGGAGAGTCCCTTTTACTCAAACTCATTAGGTCTTCCCAACCCTTAGTAGCATTTTTCTGGTTTTCTTTTTATGCACATATACACAAAGTGAACAAACCGTGGGAACTTTATAGGTAAATAGACTTTTATTTAGCTGATTAATTTTAGTCCAATTATTTTATTTCTCTGGGCCTATTTCCTTCCCTATAAAATGGGAACGGCACAATAACTGAGATCATGGGCTTGCCATCCAAGGAATAAAAGGTGCCTGGAACTTAATAGGTGCTTAGCTCCCATCTTCCCTTTCCTTTCTTCCAAGTGTTCAAGAAACTCTTAAAAGTTGCACACTTCCTCACTCACAAAGTGCACAGCAATAATGAAATAGAACCAAAATAAGTGTTGGCCATGAAAAACAACCCCCTCCTGGGTAGTAAATCAAAAGTTCCTCTACTCCAAGAAAACACATATAATATGTCTACTTTCTTCCTCCCAGGACAATAAAGAAGGCTTTAGCACAAAGCATAATTCATATCATCTCCAGATCTTGGGCCATAGCACCTCATGAAAACTATTAACACATCTCCCACCGCCTACTTTATGAACTCATATAAAAGCAGATCAGGTGAGCTGAGGCCTGGAGAAGGGCTGAAACTCCCCAAACACAGTCTGGGACAGATCCCAGGAGAACCCTCAGCTCATCACATGCAGAAACAAGGAGGGTCAATAGCGGAGGGTTTTGTTTTGTGTGTGTGTGTGTGTGAATGTTGTTTGTGTCATTGTCTTAGAACTTTGTTTCCCTTTTTGTGAATGAGTACGCCAGACTCGAAGATTCCATGGGTTTGTGGGAGATGAAAAAATGCATATGTGGCCTGACTGGTGTGACTCAGTAGTTGAGCATCGACCTATGAACCAGGAGGTTATGGTTTGATTCCAGGTCAGGGCACATGCCTGGATTTCGGGCTCAATACCCAGTAGGGGGCATGCAAGAGGCGGCTGATCAATGATTCTCTTTCATCATTGATGTTTATATCTCTCCCTCTCCCTTCCTCTGAGATCAATAAAAGTAAATTTAAAAAAAAAAATGAATATGCGAAAGGATGAAGCGAGGATCAAAGCTTCCATGTGGAGACAGGAACCATAGCCCTGATTGGCCTTATTGCTGTATCTCCCCATTCCCTCTACCCCTTGGTCCTTATTTGGCCTTGTCCCGAGGACTTTTACTGGGACTGCCCTCCCTGGCTAACATCCTGCCCTGGGTTCCTGCCTAAGTGATAGGTATTTTTTAAATCACCGAGCATAATTCACACGGACGGAAGGTTTAGCTCCCAGTGCATTCTTGCAGTAGGAAACCAGTGAGCCAATCTTGTCCCTTTTCCCCAAGAAGGTATTTTGAATTTGTGTCTGCAGTTGATAAATAAAAACAGCCCGGTGGAAGACCCTAAGCTTTTCGCAAAGCAAAGAATAGAGAGGAGCTCACATTTATTGAGCATCTGCCAGGAGCAGAATGCTCTCTCTCTTCAGATGCAGGTATTCTTACCTTCACGCTCCTGGGGCCTGGGGAGGCTGTGGGCCCCTCAGCTTACACGTGCACTGTGGACTCCAGCTCAGGTCTGCCTACCCTCCCAGCTACCTGTACTGCTGCCCCAGAGCAAACTTCCTTGGCCTCTTAATGCTTCAGAGATTTCAACTTAACAAATCAGCAGCAGTGTTCTCTAGGTTTAGATGTTGCACAATCTCATTGGCATTTAATGTGGTTGGGTGTTTGAGAGTATTTTTATGTCTTGCCTGGGGCCCGAATAAAAGTTACAAGCAACACCGAAGACTGAACCAAAAAGAAAATGTGGAGAGCCAACCTTGTAACCTTAGCTAATCTTTAATTAGGCCTTCACTGAGGACCTGTGAAGGAGACATAGTAAGATGAATATAATATGTTGACTCTATGCAGCATTTTAATTTCCTAAAGTCCTTCACGTGCATAATAATAATCACTGCCATTTACTGAGCCCCAGCTGGGTGCCAAGTACTGTGTGAAGTTCTTTATATACACTCTTTTATTTCTCTCCTCTTTCCTTAAGGCAGTGGTTCTCAACCTTCCTAATGCCGCGACCCTTTAATATAGTTCCTCATGTTGTGGTGACCCCCAACCATAAAATTATTTTCGTTGCTACTTCATAACTGTAATTTTGCTACTGTTATGAATCATAGTGTAAATATCTGATATGCAGGATGTATTTTTCATTGTTACAAATTGAACATAATTAAAGCATAGTGATTAATCACAGAAACAATATGGAATTATATATGTGTTTTCCTATGGTCTTAGGCAACCCCTGTGAAAGGGTCGTTCGACCCTCAAAGGGGTTGCGACCCACAGGTTGAGAACTGCTGCCTTAAGGGGTGTCTGACTCCCTTCTTACAAATGAAGATAGCCTTTTGCCCCAGATGCAGGCAGGAGGCCTTGTCCCAGGTCAACGCTAGCTTTGAAATTGCAGGTGCTGCTTCCTGTGACAATGGCTAGCTTTTATTAAATTCTTTCTGTGTGCCAGGCAGCCTACTAAGTGCTTTACAAAAATGATTCTACTAAACCGCCCCGTAACCCTATGGAGATAGGTATTGCTATTGTCATTGCCATTTGTAAATGAAGAAACTGAGACCAGAGGTTCTGTTAAGTTGCCTGAGGTCATACGGCTGGGAAGGGGTGGAAAGCACATCCAGACTAGACTTGACCCGGGTCTGATTTCAGAATCCCTGCCTTTTACCATGTCACATCGTGTCTTTACCCCTTCGCAGCATAGTGACCCTGGCCAGTCACTCAGATACTCTGTATGGAGCAATAACACTGGATATGTTAAGATTAACTAAGATGACAATTTGCCAAAAGCCAGTGGGAACTGACAAATGTCTTTTTGTTCCTTCCTTCTATGTGGGCTAAGTGGTCAGTAAATATTTCCTGCTTTATTTTTTAGATGCCTTGATGCAAATGTAATACCCACTACCCGTTTTCTACTGCTCATTTTTTTTATAGTATATTTAACAACCGAGAAAACCAGTGTTTTAGGCTGTGTGTTTTGGAGTCAGACAACTTCCCACTGTAGCTGACCCCCTCCTTCCCATGCCTTTCCAGAGCTGTGGATATTCCTTTTAATATGTATTGTGGCTCCTGTTAGGATTCAGAAGTAGCTTGCCTTGAACACATACTGGCTTCTGATAGAGAGAAGGGAGAGAGGGAAGAAGAAACCTTGCAAGCACATCAGGAATCACGGGCAGGGCCCTTCCATACAACCTGTTCGGTCATTTTTTTCAGGACTGGAGGACAGAGAAGGCCCAGGGACAATGGGCATCTTTTGGGTTGCTCAAAAAGTGCTCTAAAAGGGAGTGTTGGCAGGTTGGGAGAAGAGGTTGCTGGCGGCCATCAAAATGATGAGGTGAAATTTCAAATTACATTAGATGTTTGCTTAAGGAGCAACAGATGAGGCCCTGTGGATTCTCAAATCCTCTCAGCAACACTGCGAAATGAAAGCATAACCATGTGATACCCTTCCCCTGGACCCTGTGAAGTCTAGGCCGAGAAGGTGACCTTTTAACGATAGCTTCCTGCCTCTGAAGGGTTAGAGTGTGTCGAAATTTCTTTTGCTGAAGGCCTGGTTTTAATCATTGCCACAGTAAGAAGAAAGGGCTCCTATCCCCACTGTTCACTCTTTTGAATATCCGAGATGCTCTTCAAGTCTGAAAATCAAGACTTCTTTTTTGGTAAGGTTCCTGCCCTTTTCCTGGTCATCTTAGGAGTACGGACTTTGTCACATTCAACAAGCATTCATTGAGAACCAGCTGTGTCTCAAGCCATTTCACAGAGGCGGGTGAATTTCATTTTCCCAAAGACTCTGCATCTTTTTTTTTTATTTTACGTATGAGCAAACTGAGGCTCAGAGCGGTTAAGTCATTATCAAGATCACACACAGCTAATAGATGAGTGACACAGCCCTACGGAGGAGGAAGAAAAGGTGTTTTGGGCAGAGGGACCTGTTTCTGTATATGCAAAGACTGATTCCAAGTCCCATATCCTCACAACACTACAGCTAACTCCCTAATGAGAAGGAAATGGGGCTGTATTCAGCGCGCAATGGGGAACCAGAAACGTGTCTGAGTAAGACCATGGCAGAATGGGAGGTTTGGGAAGATATTGCTCTGTTAGCTTTTCTTTTCTTCGTCAGTCACGTTTAATAATATGTGGAAGGGTACACATTGTTCTGATGTGGCCTACGAAAGTCTCATAAGCTATCCACGGTCACAAGCATGAAATGTTCACCACTAGTCCGTCTAGAACTGTTTTCCCCTCGGGAACACCTCCTCTGCAAGCCCTTCTCTTGTCTGCAGGAGCCCGTTCTTGTCTGCAGAGCTCTCCTGCTCAAAGTGAAAATCAGTCCTGAACAGAGGCGGAGCTGCCTCAGTCTAACTCCTTCAGCCTTTCTCCTCTGACTCCACCCCATCCCACAACTGCAATGGATTCTGTTCAGTACCAAATCTAAATTTAATTAGTTTTCAAATAAACTGTGGCTGGTTAAATGGGCTCACAGCAAAGCAGCCTTTGTTTTCAAGGTTTGGTGGCTAAAAATGGCACATTTCATACTAAAATGACAGAGTCTGGGGGTGGTGAACTTTTGACACAAGGAGAATAATTCTTTCAAGAGAAAAACTACAGGCACCTAAAGCTTGGCTTGGCTGTATTTATGCAAATCAGCCCCAGCAGGGTATTACCGACTGTTCTAACCCAGTACCCTCTCTACCTCCTCCCCAAAGGCCCTGATCCTCAACGGAGGTCTTCCATTTCCATAATAAAGGCCACCGCCTTCCATTTCAACTCTTACTCTCCAAGAACCAGTTCAAGACCCAGACAGCCCCCATTGTGGGAGGATTTCCTGCGTCCCCTTCCCTCCCTCTCTCCCTCTCCTTGCTTCTGAGCCTGCTGTTTTTTCCAAGGGAGAGATTAAGTCCCTTGCCAGGAGCTGTTTAATTACACTTTCCCCCTCCCACCTATAAAGTTGCCCGAGACTTCTTTTGACTTCTCCTAGGCAAGGCCTAATCATTGTAATTTAGCAGATTCTGTAATTACCTGCTGCTCGAGGAAGCAGTTTGATTGCTGTCTCTTTGTCCTGCCTCTTTCAGCCTCCTTATAACCTGAGAATGTCTAGGGTCTCCTGGCAGGCAGGCAGAGTGATCTGCATTTACAGGCAGCCCTTCTGTGGCCATATTTGTGGGCAAATGATGTGGGTAATGAGCATTGGGAGGGTTAGGGTCTGCACTGCTTGGTGACCTTCCAGATTGCAGGTGTAGGCAGGTTCCTGCAGGTGCACCCACCCGGGTGGGCCCTGCTCCAGGCTTCACCATCAGCTTCACAGTTCACTCTGCTCGCAGTCAAAAGCCAGATGAACTTTTCATCCTTCACGTTGCAAACACATACATGCAGGAGCTGTCTCATGCCATCATGTTGGGACCTTTACACCCATAAGGGTAGACATGCTCTCCATTTTGCAGCTGTTGAAGCTGAGACCGAGACTTTCACACTTACAAGTGGTGGAACCTGGATTCAAACCTCACACCAAAGCCCCACTCCACACAGCCAGTGCTCACGCTGGGTGCCTGTCATTGTACTCAGGACCTCCCATGTTTTCTTATTCAATCCTTACACCAATAATTTATCACATCAGTTTAGACTGGGGTTAACCCTTTCCATGAGTGATGAGGAAAATGGGATTCAGTTACGCAACACGTCCAGTCACACGGTGGCAAATGGGAGAGCTGGGACTTGCGCCTGTGTGGACATGATCCCAAAGCCGGCGCGTTCACCTTCACGCTTTACTCCCGATCTCATTTCAGAGTGAGTACGCATAGTGTTCTGAGATCTATTTCAAGGTTATGGAATCTATTCTGTCAGCCCCTTGCAGATTTTTGAACTATCTGCGTACCAATTTAATTGTTTTAGATTTCTCGTACATTTACATATCCTCCCAGGGTAGGGGGAAAAATCCTTTTTGCTTCTTAAAGCATAATGTTGCGCTCTCAAAATTTCCCAGTTTGCCCGGCCGGTCTTGCTCAGTGGTTGAGTGTGGACCTGTGAACCAGGGGGCTGTGGTTCGATTCCCCATCAGGGCACATGCCTGGATTGTGGGCTCCATCTTCTTGGGGGGCATGTGAGGGGTTAGCTGACAGATGATTCTCTCTCATCATTGGTGTTTCTGTCCCTCTCTCCTTCTCCTTTCCTCTCTCTCTACGAAGTCAATAAAAACATTAAAAATTAAAAATACGTACATACTTCCCAGCTAGACAGGAGGGACAGCCCCTGCCCGCAGATGACAGTTCTTCCTGGGCCACCTATCTCCTGCCAGGAGATGCCAGCACGCAGCTCAGCAGCAGGGAAGTTGGGTCTGGGCAAAGCCAACATGCCAGGGGCTACGCTATCTGGTGGGCCACTAAGGAGGGTGGTGGCCCAGGAGCCCAGCCGTCTGTGGTAGGGCCAGGTAGGTGATGGTGAGGGTGGGACAGCCTCAGAGAAGGCAGTGTTCCCATCACAGGGCCCTGTTTGTGGATGGCAGCAGCCAGTGGGCAGAAGATGCAGGATCAGTCTCACCTGGAAGAGGCCTCCGGGATCCCAGGCAGACAGAATGAGGAGGACAGGACACACCCTCTGGGTGTTGAGAAGTTGGGCGTGAAAGTTCAGGCGGTCACTGAGGCTTGCTCTGAGTTAAGGGTGATGAAAAGAGAGAGAGAAGAGAACTTTTTCATTCTTCTGGAATGAAAGGGAGAGAGTGGGGCCTGACAGAGTGCAAACTGTCTGACAAGTTCTGTGCTTGGACATGGTTTCTGGCCTAAAGGACATATCCTATATAATAAAAGAGTAATATGCAAATTGACCCTAACAGCAGAACGATTGGGAATGACTGGTCACTATGATACACACTGACCAACAGGGGGCAGACACTCAATGCAAGAGCTGCCCCCTGGTGGTCAGTGTGCTCCCACAGGGGGAGCTCTGCTCAGCCACAAGCCAGACTGACAACTGCCAGCACTGCAGTGGTGGCAGGAGACTCTCCCACCTCCTCAGCAGTGCTAAGAATGTCCGATTGCAGCTTAGGCCTGCTTCCCGCTGGCAAGTGGACATCTCCCAAGGGCTCCCAGACTGCCAGAGGATGTCTGACTGTCAGCTTAGGCCCGTTCCCCCAGGGAATGGACCTAAGCCAGCAGGTGGACATCCCCAGAGGGGTCCCAGACTGTGAGAGGACACAGGCTGGATCAGGCTAAGGGATCCCCCGGAGTGCACAATTTTTTGTGTACCGGGCCTCTAGTATAATAGAAGTTGGCAAAAACTTTACACACATCTTCTGATCCTTAAAAATGGAGAGTCCTTTGCCTCAACACCGGAGTGCGTGAGCATGGGTCATGTGGGTCTTGCCTGGTGATCACGTGGGGAGACAGTGTTACTACCTCTTACTGTGAGGTAAATGTTTCCATAGGAAAAACCTCTGGGAGCCATATTAGCCCCCGTTCAAATTTCATTCCTTCCCCTAAGATATCTCTCTCATTTTTTATTTGTAAGAACATTTTTTCCAATTACATCCTTTACCTGATGATGTTCTAATGTTTCTTGGCACCTGCTTAATTATCTTTCATAGAAGAGTGAGGAGAGGAAGTGGTGTAGAGCCAGCTACTTTCCTTACAAATTTTGTCTGTTTTTTCCTAAGAATAATACATCATTGCTTCTTTTCTTTGAGAATAAACTGGATAAATTCCTGTGCAATCCCTGTAGACAAAGTGAATGTTTCGATAAAAAAAAAGGGGGGGGGGCGTCGCACAGTAGCTACTAAACTACTTTGACTTTAAATCAATTCCTATGCTAGTAGCCACAATGCACACAAGCCTATAATTCATCAGAAACAGGCAAGCTCTGAGCATACAGCAAAATAATCCATGTGAGAGAGTCCCAACATCACACGTGGACTAGAAGCCGGCACTTCCCTGAGCATTAGTGCACTGTAAACAAACAAACAAAAATAGAAAAAACATATCTGGGTGAATATCAGTGCTTTGGAACAAGCAGTAAACATGGACATTATCATAACGAGTTTCACCTTTCTCCCCCAAACCTAGAAAGTTATCATCTGCAAAGCCAGGTAGATCAGCATCTCCGAAGCCTTCAGAAGCCCCTGTCATTGATGGGTTCCAGATGACCCTCCTAATCACGGCTGTCGCCACATTAGAAAGCAAGCGATCTTGATCTGTAAAATACCCCCTATGGCTCTGTTCTCTGTCCTTTCTCAAACTATAACATTAGCATTGAGCCTAGTGTCAAAGGTATGCTCTGTGGCAAATAAAAAATGTATGTGTCATTATTTTTAAATGAAAGTATGTACATAAAATTTTTTAAGTTGGATTTTAGAAAAATGTCTATACGAAAAAGATGGTTTTCCCTTGCCGAGCCCTCCCCTATCCCAGGTCCCACTCTCCAGCAGACACCTCTGACTCTTTTGCCTGTTTCCTCTGATATTTACCCCCTCTTTCTAAATAATGTGCATATTCTGATATGTCTTCACTTATCAATTGTAGGCATTATCTTTTTGCTTCCTCGATGGAAAAAATTCCCACTCTACTACTCTGCTGCATTCCCTCTTTTAACAACCCTACCATAATTGCTATAATCATTTTAGGTTAAACACATAGTCATTATATAACTAGAGGCCTGCTGCATGGATTCATACACATGGAAAGGAAATTAATTAGAAGGTGGCTGGCAGGGCGGGACTGGGTGAGATAGGCCGGGCACACTCTGGAGCCAACCTCCTGTGGTCCCTCCCTGGCTGGCTACACCTGGGGCGGCACTGGGGCTCAAAGAGCATCTGCACAGTGAGCGGGATCCCTCTGGCAGGCGGGGTCCCTTGGCCTGCCTATGGGGATCAGGCCAAAACCGGCAGTCTGACATCCTCTGAGGGGGTCCCTGAGTGTGAGAGGGCATTCTGCAAAGTTACTATCACTTGGCAGCTTCTGCATTGAGCATCTGCCCCCTGGTGGTCAGTGTGCATCATATCTACCAGCCATTGACCAGTCGCTTAGCCTTTTATATATATAGACTAGAAGCCCAGTGCACAAAATTTGTGTATGGGTAGGGTCCCTAGGGCTGGCCAATAATCAGGGGTGATCAGGGCCTTCCCTCTGCCAGCCAGGAATCTTCCTTCCCTGGCTGCTGGCTGCCGGCTGCTGGCTGGGGCCTTCCTTCATTCCACACCACCCCCTGATGGTTAGCTCACGTCATAGCAAGACATCAAACTCCTGGTCTCCCAATCGAATTCCCAAGGGGACACTTTGCATGCATATTAGCTTTTTATATATATAGATGATTATGTAAAATATGGGGTTTGGGGGTTGGTTTTGTTTTGAGGCTCCTGAACTAAGTAGCACACTGTCACCATACCTCCTTTCTTAAACATGCCTTCTTTTTTCTTGGAGTTGTCGATTGCTTTTCTTTTATTGTCTTATTTGAAAAATTGCAAATGGTCCAGCGTGGCTAGGACAGGATCCTTAATATAAGGGATATGGTGACAGGTGAGTCTGTAAATAGATTGGATCTTAAAGAAACTTGGCTGCCAGGCCAAGGAACTTGGAATTTATCTTGAGGGTATCAAGGAGCCAGCGAAGGCCTACAGGCAGAGAAATGACCACTGAAGCTTCCTCTTAAAGCTGTGTGAAAGAACCTCATGGAAACAGTTTTCAAACTGACATGGACGTGTGTGAACGCATCCATATTCTCACTATATCTGCAGCATAACTGGTGCCATCTTTAGGCAGCTCCCCCCCTTGGATGTCAAGATGTTTGTCAAGTTGCTAACAGACTCCAGATCTCCTGCATTTTCCTTCCCCACAAATATCAATACATTTTAAGGAAGAATAAAAAAGCATCTCTCTGGCTGCTCCCAGTTGGAATTTCCCAAGGGCCACTTGCAACTATCCAGTCACAAAGTGCTCCAGGTTGTGGACAACAGGAAACCTGTTCCTGCCCATTCCCCCAACACCTGCTTTTTTAAAACAGTAAAAATAGCTAAAATGCTGATGGATAGAATTTGTCCATCACCAATTAATTAGAATTTATTCTACACCCAAAATGTAGCTCTGAAGCTAAAATCACACACATCTCAGTTAGTACTGTTTGCTTTGTTTTGTTGGAGGTGAAAGAGAGGCCGGAAATTTTCAAAAGAACAAGGAATACAGAGTAAGAATTAGAATTTGGAAGGCTACTCAAATCAGTTGTACATTGCAATTGATGTAAAAAGATTTTTAAAAGATTTCTGCTACTTTTATTTACACTTGGAAAATTCAGTTCATAATGAACTCAGTACCAGGAAGTGGAGTGGTAGATGGCAATCCGTTAGGTCCAAACATTATCATCATTATATACCTATCATTGACGGAGCCCCTGCTATGTGCCAGGCACCCTCCGAGCATTTTCACAAGCATTACCTCCTTTGTCTTCATTACAGTCTTATAAAGTGGGATTACTAGCTTTCATTTTCCAGTGAAGGAGAGAAAGTGGGACTTGCCCAAAGGCACGTTGTTAGTAAGTGGCAGTATCAGGATTTAAAACAAAGTTGGTCAATTCAATGTCAATTAAAATGCTTTAGGCTGCAATGAACAGAAAATACCAGGTATTAGGACATATATTGTGTCACACCAATGGGAACTCAAAGGTAGGGTAGGCTTTAGGCATAGCTGCCCCAGTGATCAGAAGTATCATCCAGGACCCAGGTTCTTTCCACATTTCTGCTCTATTGTCCTTAAGCTGGTTCCCCCTTGTAGTTGTAAGATGGCTGCTAGTAGCAAGATGGTGTAACATGCTACTTTCCTTCATTTAACTGGCAAGAGAGACTGGCTTTCCATTGCTAACTGTTAAAGAAGAATTTCTCAAGAAACTTCTAGCAAACTTCCCTGGCCAGAACTCGGTGATATACTCATTCCTAAACTGTTTATTGACCCAAGGGATAGGCTGTCCCTTAGATCACTCAGTGGGGAAAGGGCGGAATTGAAGTTGGATGGCAAAGTTCTTTCCCATATCCAGGACAGGCTACATAATTTCTAGGATCCAGTGCAAACATTTTTAAGAATTTCAAGATGGCGACAGCACAGCAAACCAAGTGCAGGGCCCTCAGTGGCCACACACCCATGGAGCCAGCTGTCACCACACCAGCCTGCCTGCTTTTTTATTGTTTGCTGCTCTATCTTCCATTTTAAAGCAAAAACCAACCATTCCTTTCTTACGCATTTTTTTCCAGAAAATTTCTTTCTTAAACTTTTTTTTCTCCCTCAAGCATCTATTGTATGACAGGCATTGAAATAAATTCTTAGCTGAGCTGATACCTCTGGTCTGAGGAAATAGCAAGAAGATGGTAGTGCTGAGGATGGCTGAGTGTCCGTCTGCCAGGCATTTACTGTGGACTCTATGTACACACAGCCCCCTCCCTCGCTTCATTCTCACATCCATCCAGAGGTTTTCCTACCTCCTTACTGAACCTCCCTAGTGCTGCTCTTTGTATTTTGTACTTGAGGAACATTTTTGTTTCACTTCCTGATATAAAGTCCTAGACCCCTGGCGTTATGATACCTGCTGGACTATAATCAAATCAGGATTCCCACACTGCTGCATTAACTTACTTCTAGTCTTTGTGCTACTACCCAAAGGATTTTCTTTGAGATGAAAACCTGCCTTCGGATAGACTGTTCAGAAATGGCATTTGCTCTGAGTCAGTCCAATCAGTGTTCTTTTATAATGTAGGATCACAGGCCTCACTTTGTCAGGAACAGTTGAGTCAGCTTTTGTTCCACGCAGAACACTGTGTGGACTCTGGGGAGAAACAAAGATTTGAGGAAGTGTATAGACACGTGGACTGGAGACACTGGGCAAAAACCCAGGAAGAGTTAAGTAACAAGAACTGTCATCATAGATGTATCATGAGGGAAGGATTTAATGAATTGCCTTTTGAATGGTACAGCACTCACTGTGTACTTTGTCCATTTTCCCTATCACAGAACCCATCTGCAAGGCCTCCAGAGTAGCCCCTGAGACCAGGTTCTGCAGGGTGCCTGCTGCATGTTCTCATCTGGTAGCATTCATTGCCTTCTCCTAGGTTCTCTCTCAGTTTTGCAAGAGGAAATTCCTGCCAGCTCCATTACACTCCATATATATACCCTACCTGCCAACAGTTCCTACTGCATCTGGTTAAATTCATTTTCTCCAAGCCAGCCTCCTCTAGGAGACTCAGTGCCTTGATGGCAGGGATAATATCCATGCACTCCATTCCCTCCCTCTGTGCCTGTCACAAGGCCTTCTACACAGGAGATGCCAATGAGAACTGGTTGACTTGAATCCATACCCTCAGGTCAGGGAGGGAAAGGTCTGTGGGTTTGAGGCCCTGAGGGTGTGCTCGTGGTCCTCAGAAGACATCTGAGGTCACAGGCGAAGTAGGCAGGATAAGATCTAAGCCTAGTGTTGAGCCCAAAACAAAACTTGCCTTGAGCTGTCCAACAGACACTATAGGCTCGCCAGGACTGACACCTCCCACTTTGCCATGGGACCCAACACATTGTACACACGCCAGCATTTATAGGGCTGGCTGTTCCCAGCTTTGCTCAGTCCATTTAACATAGAATTTCAAGGCCAGGGTGGGTGGGTGAGGGGGGGTGAAGATCATGGGGAAGAGAGAGCAAGAGCCTGGGCTTGTGGAGTCAAGCTAGTGCTAGGTTTGAATCCACTACTTACTGGGTAACCTCAGGCCAGTTCCTTCCCTTCTCTGAGCCTCCGTTTCCTCACTTATGAGGATCGTCATGGCAGAACTTCACAGTGCTGTCTGCACCACGCACCAGACAGCATACATCTAACATACTAAGCACAGTGCTTAGCACACAGGAGGCTCTGAGAGCACTGGTGGGGGAAGAGACCATCACAGAGATGCCTCTCTGGTAGACCCCACACAGGAAGGGGTCATGAAGAACAGCCACAACCTTGGTGTCATTTTTTCCCATTGGAATGATTCTGCCTGATTTGCATGAGCAGTTAAGGAAATGGAGACATTAAAAGGTTTTTTGTAACATCTTGTTTGATGACTTCCTTTCTGGGAGGATGCCTAGCATGTATCAGACGGCTGCTTTCGCCTCATTTCATTAGATTAGGGAAGGATGAGGTAGTTGGTCCTCAGAGAGAAGAAAGAAATCAATGTAACTATAATCAGTCAGTGTCCTTGAGTAGTGCAGCGGGCGGATGGGAACATGAATGGGCAGTGCCTACCTGTGATGCTGTGGCTCGTGAACATGCCCTGCCTCAGGTTCAGTACCACCTGCTGCTCAGGAGGGTCATGATTTGCCACCCGGAAGAGGACATTTTCTTATGATTTAACTAGAGGTCCAGTGCACAAAAATTTGTGCACTCACGGGGGTCCCTCAGCCTGGCCTCTGCCCTCTCACACTCTGGTACCCCTCAGGGGATGTCCACCTGCTGGCTTAGGCCCACTCCCCGGGCAAGCGGCCCTAAGCTGGCAGTCAGACATCCATCTGGCAGTCCAGGAGTCCTTGGGGGATATCCACTTGCCAGTGGGGAGCAGGCCTAAGCTGCAGTCAGACATCCTTAGCATTGCTGAGGAGACTGGAGAGGTTCCTACCACCACCGCTGTACTGGCAGCCATCACCCTGGCTTGTAGCACACTGACCATGAGGGGGAAGCTCCCGCATTGAGCATCTGCCCCCTGTTGGTCAGTGTGTGTCATAGTGACCAGTCATTCCCAGTGGTTCTGCTGTGAGGGTCAATTTGCATATTACCCTTTTATTATATAAAGGATATCCACAGCTTATCACAGGATATTTTCTTATGAGGTAGAAATGGTCACTCTTTATAGTAGTGGACATTCTTTTTCGTTAGAGAGGAGGTGTGTGGGCATTGGCTTAAACATTGGTGATGTCAAAGCATAGGCACCTACCGTGTGCAAGCACTGGGCTGTGTGCAAGGAACATGGAGGGACGAAGTCCCCTCAGGGATGCACGCACACACTTGTGAGCTCAGGTTCATGGGCCAAAGGGGGGCATGGCCAGGCCTATCTGTATGGAAGGGCTTTGTTGTGGTGTAGCAGTCTGAGTTGAGTTTCAACCTCGTGGATTGAGGAGGGGGCTATCGCCCCCTTACTTAAACCTGAGTAAGCCATGGGAGTGGGTTAGACTGACTCCCAACTCTAAAGGATGGAAACCACCTCTAACAGGTTTTTGGTGGTGGTAGTGTTTTTTTGAAGAAAAGAAATGTATTGGGTGATATAACTGAAAAATCCAGGAGGGCATTTTCCCATCACTGTAGTTAGATCCTGGCAGTGAAATAAAGTCTTCATGAGTCTCTTTCTTTGTCTCTAGACATCGTTTCTCTTTGCTTTGGACTCATTCTCGCACTGGGATGCTATGCTACCAGCTCTTAACCCCAGGGAAAAGAAAGCATCTTTCCCGATGGTACCAGTGAAATCCTGGGTTTGACCTGGATGGACTTAACCAGGGTCACATGTCCCTGTCTAAATCCGACACACTGGCCAGAGAACTGGATGCTCTCATTGGCCACCCTGCAGCCAGTTCCTTCCAAATACATTGGCTGAGAGTAGAGATCCCCAAAACAAGAGATAATTTCTATTAATGGAAGAAATGGGAGGCAAACACAAGGCACATAGGTACATTAAAGAGGAGGCAAGGGCATCGGGAAAGAAACAGCCCTGAGCAAGAGGAACCCTTTGTGTGTTCCAGAAACAGAGACTAAGTGGAGGGCATTTGCCTCATTTTCCCTCCATCACTCACGTCTCCAGATACAGTCACCAGCAGAGCCAGACTCTGACAACACCTCAGACTCAGTCCTAACTGTGCTCCTGGGCCATTAGAGATCATAAATAGAGGGTTGCTGTGACTAGTTGCCATTATTGTGAAAAGCCCAGCTGAAAACTGTGCCATCTTCCTGCAATAAGGCTGTGCTGCCAGTCATTGGGGCTTCCACTTGCCTTGCGTGAACATTACCACACCATGTGCTGGGCACTTGCATGACCTGCCCAGGCAATGGAGCGGAGGTTAGAAAAACAGACTCTGGAGCCAGACTGCCTTGGTTTAGATCCTGTCTCCATTGTGCAGTTTGGTCCTGGGGCAAGTGATTTAACATCTTTTCCATATCTCAGTTTCCCCACCTGTAAAACGGGAGTAACGATAGTAACTACCTCATAACAGTATTATGAAGATGGCTTAGTATGTGTGAAGTTCTTAGATGATTGCCTGGCACAGAGTATGTACTGTATGTGTATTAGCTACTATTATTTTTTGTGTCATTAATCTTACTATTATTCAACTTTACAAAAGCCCTGCAAGACGTGACTAATTGTCTTCCTTTCATAGATGGGAATGTTGAGCCTTAGAGAGTTACGTGACCTATCCAAGATCAAATAGCTTGTAAATGGTAGAACTGGCATTTAGATCCAAGTATTTCTGATTCTATATCTTCCTACCATTTAGTGCTCTTTTGCTTAATATAAAGCATTCGTCCATTTATTTACTCATTCATTCCATAAGCACAAAGCCTACTTCATGTCAGCAGTGGGCCAGGTGCTGGGGATCCTTTATTGAACTGTCTTGGTCCTATCAGAAATCCTGACCACTGGTTTTACTTATGTTGGATTAAAAACTGGGAAAACAATTAATGATTAGTTAAAGAAGATGGTTTATGAGAATTAAAATACTTTAAAAACATACGGTAATTAGGATATAATTATTAATAGGATTCTAGGAGTGAAGAATTTGAAAACAACTGGCAGAAATACTTACTGAACAAATGAATCAAGTCTAATGCTTTCCACTTACACGGAAAGGGATTGAGATCCAGCAAAGTAGGGGCCTGGACCATGTATCAGCAAGATCATGGAAGGGCTGGAACTAGGATCCATACCTACCACCCTGCCAGCTTAGGTCAGTGGGCAGGGCACAAGCAGGTCAAATCAGAGCCACCTGGGTACCCGGATGGGCACCTTCTCCCCTGTTCCCTCTATGCCATTCAGGAGATTTCTCACTTTGATGTCCTCTAGAAAAATCTAGAAATCTGGGAAGCCACAGTAACTAACATAAAGCCAGCCCATTGCAAATGTTGAACAGATGTTGGCTGGAAAAGGCAATAAAGTTCCTCTAAATATCCTGAAATATTACCTTGATGTCTGAGTTGCTCCAGGGAATCCCAGAACATGAGCGGTTGAAAGGAGAAAGAAGGGGGAAATAGCTGTCCTTGCAAATCTGCTGTCAGCTGTGTGTGACATTTGATGGGTGCTGTGGAAGGAGGGGCAGGCCAGAGGTCCCAGGTTGGACTCCCAATGGCTCCCCCTCTTACTAGTTGTGTTATTAGGAACACGTCTCCCCAGTTATCCCAAGGCTGGAAAGGAGATAATAATGCATGCTTTACATGGTTGCTTTTAGGATAAAGTAATATCACGCATTAGAAGAATTTAGCACAGTCCCTGACACATAGTAATCACTCAGTAACCGAAGGACATGAGGATCGTAGGCATAACCAATAAACATTGGTATTAGACTTGCAATGGAGTAGTGTTTGTACTAGGCATTGGGAATACCAAGCTCCCCATCTGGTAGGAAACTCACTGTTCTCTCACTTAATCTTCAGTCTGTGAGTAGGTAACATTATCTCCATTTTATAGATGTTCTCAGAGAAGTTGAGTAACGTGTCTAGGTCACACAGTGAGTAAGTGGCAGAGCCAGGATTCAAACCCATGTCCACCAGACTCTAAAGTACTCGTCCTCTCCAGGACACTGAGGGAACTTGGCCTTTCTACTGTATTTCTTCCAGAAAACAAAGGAAGCAATCAGGCAAAAGTTTACTGCTTTCATTTCCTTATTTAAAAAGAAAAGAAAAGAAAATGTAGGATGACATTTGTGTGTGGGTAGAATTCTTAGGAGATGTGCCTCGAAAGGCAGATTTGCTTCAGATTCATCAAGATGCCAGGCCTGGAGAACTACACCCCTTCAGGATGTCCCTGAGCCTGTGCACTGCACCCTGCATCATCTGAAAGAAGACACTTTCTTTCAGAGGCCTTGGGCTGCATAAATTAAGCAGAGCAGTGATCGCTGTGGTTATGAATATAACTGTTTGGTTAATGCCGGCCGCATTATTTGTTTCACAAACCTGCACTGGGCTGATTGGATTCTCTCTCTCTCTCTTTTTAACATAAGTAGATTCAGAAATTGGTAAAAATAAAATATTCCACAGCTGAGAGAAAATAATTAACTTGGAGAATGAGCCCAAGTGGCGCCCACACACTGTACACTTTTTGCATTGAAATAAAGTCGGTGCTGCCCGCGCCCTTGCCATGGGGACTTGCTCTATAGGCAAGGGAAGAGGCAAGAGCTGGGAGGCAGTTATCTTGGGAGAGCATTGACTCGGGATGCATTGTCAAGCAAGAATAAAAATAATACCATTTATGGAGCACCTACTATGTGCTAAGTGGAAGGTGGAAAATGTGCCATCACCATTAAGAGCATGGGAGTTGAAGTCAGACAAACTGGAATTCCAGTCCTGGCACCGAGTAGCTATGGAGCATGAGCAAATCATGTCTCTATAAAGAATACTTGAGCAGAGGTCTCTAGGCTGCCCTATTGGGGTTGGATGGATGCTCGTTGGTCTCTGAGCCTCAGTTTTCTCTTCTGTAAAATAGAGATAACAATAGCATTTGATGAGCACTTACTATGTGCCATGTGTGTTTTAGCATTTCACATGAATCCTCCTACCCACCCCATGACTATTATTTCCATATTTAAAGTCAGGAAAGTGCAGCACAAGAAGGATTAAGTAACTTGTGCAAGGCCATCCAGTTAGGCAGTGGTGGAGCCAGGTTTCAAACCCAGGCTGTCTGGCTCAGGAGCCCACACTCCTAATATGCTGTTTTATGCTCCTCTTACATTGCCTCAGGGGACTCTTGGGTAGATGAAATGGCAAAAAAAACGTACGTTAAGATGCTTAGCAGAATACCTAGCAGCCCAGTAAGCCTTCAATTCTTTGAGGCCATTATTAGTACTATTATTACAGTTCTGTGACCTGGGGATTGAGCTGGACACTCTGCAGAGGACTTCAGGAGGACAAATGCCTTTTGTATGTTTCTCATATGACTTGATTTATGGACATTGATGGATGGGAGACCTGCGTAAGATCTCCTGAGCTTGTATCAAAAGGAAAACCCACATGTGGTCATGTCATGAATGATGAAAAGCATCTCTCTGATCTGAATGGTGAGTTGGATGCTTCCTGCCTCTTCCCCTAAGTGGGCGTTTTATGGCCTGAGGAAGACAGCAGAGAGCACTTGAGCAGAGGCCTCTAGACTGCCTCGTTCGGGTTGGGTGGGTGCTTGTTGGTCAGAAAGAAGGCGTTTGCGTGGAAATCCTTCTCTAGAGGCTAGGGAAGGCGCTGAGCTTGGAGTCTCTGCTGAAGGGCTCTGCTCTTGGGCAAGCCACTCAGACTGACAGAGCCTCCGTTTTCTCATGTGTAAAAGGAGGATAATAACACCTGCTTCCTAGGGTTGTTGCTATGGTGTATTATCAAACACTGAAACTTTTTGTGCTGCCCCAAACTATCGATAGGATTGCTGTTCTGCCATAAAAATACGGAGATTTTTGCATTTAATTGCTGAATATACCCCCCAGCCTAAGTACTTTCGAATTTATTTTTCCTTCTTCTTTTGCTTCTAGACATTAGGGGTAGAAAGAACAGAGAGATCGGGGTCTTGCCTTTGTCATTTCTAGTGGTGTAGACCTGAGCAGGTTTCTTGTTATATATTTCTGTTTTCAAATCAATTTTTTAAATTGATAAATGTTTACATTTAATAAAGTTGCACCCAATGCTAGGGCCTGAGATATCCCACTGTTGAAAAAAAAATGTCATAAACAAAGACATGAGCAGGTTTATGAGGCTCAGTTTCCTTTCTGTAAAATGGGGAATTAAGACCTACTTCACAGTGTTGCTCTGAAGATGGAATGAGGAGACTTTTATAAGACCTCTGCTCACGGGCATGTGTCAATAAATATTAATTCTCTTTCCCCTCGACAACTTCTGGTTCCCAGACCTGAAGATTCTGCATGGACAGGAGCTCCATTTAGTTTCATTTGACAGCATTTACAGAGAACTTACTAGCCTAAGGGAAGATAGCTGAAGGTACAGGGAAGACCAAGCACCAGTGAACAGACAGATAGGATCTCTGCCCTTGGAGACCCTACAGCTCCAGGGGAATTGTAATTAGAGATAATCCTAAAGAGCAATGAGAGTGAATTAATACTTAACATCATCTGAATCTTATCTGTTGGCCAGTCACTGTGCTAAGCACTCTACCTGCACTGTCTCACTCATTTCCTGAAACAACACTAGGAAGTAGATGGCGCTATTACCCATTTTACAGATGAAGAAGTCACGGGTTTCAGAGTGTAGACTCATCCAAAGCCACCAAGCTACTCAGTGAGGGACCCTGGTTTCAAACACACTTCTGTCTGACTCAGCACTCCAGCACTGTGCTTTTGGAATGAGGTTCATGGCATGAAACTGGAGTCCAGAAAAGATGGGTAGTGTGGCCAGTGTGTAATGGAAGAGATGGGATTTGAACCCAAGCAGCCTGAGCCTGAGCCCTGGTACTTAACCACCATGCAGTAGTGTCTGGGTTCTGGCCACCTGCTGCTTTCATCCAGAGATGTCAGCGTCTTTTCCAAGAGAAAGTAGTTTCTTAAAAATTACCAATGAGTATAAAATGCAAGGGAGGCACATGAACATGATAGATTAGAAGTCACCTTTCCATGTGCTGATATTTAGCCTCCTGCAGGGTCCATGCTGTGGTGGGGGATAGGTAGAGTTAGGAAAAATTATCTGATAAACTGCCCTGACCTTCAGTGCTGGCATCTGTTTCAACAAAGTATGCTGTTCCCTGTGGGAGCCTTGAGATTCATTGTCTTGATTTCCTTTTCATGGCATCTTCAGGTGCTGATAAAAATACCATTTTGCCCACCTCAGTGATGAGCTGTCTATCCTGTACAGTTTGGAAAATGTCAGGTCAGGTTTAAAGAGAAAGATCAGGGTGCCCAGAGTGTCCAGATTACACCATGCCCCTCAAGACTCAGTGTCAGCCCCTTGGTAAAAGAGACTGCCATGTACCCCAAAGAGAGAAGTTGTCTGCTTCTAGCCTCACTACCTGTGATATCTATATATATATAAAAGCCTAAGCCACCATTACAACAGAGCAACTGAAGTGACTGGAACAACTGTTGCTATGACCCACACTGACCACGAGGGGGGCAGACGCTCAATGCAGGAGCTGTCCCCCAGCCTGCAGGCCCCCCTCACCAATGGGGCCTGCAGGCCAACCTCCCAGTCCCTTCCCCTGGGCTGAGTTGGGGAACCAGGAGTGGGTGGCAGCAGATGTGGGGCAGCGAGGAAAGGAGGCGGGGCAGGAATCTGATGGTCCTGATTGCTGACCAGGCCTAGGGACCCCACCTCTGCGGGAATTTCGTGGCAGCGGGCCTCTAGTATTAAGATAAAATGTCTTCTCTTAGAGCTTACAGAAGAGACAGATATGCAAGTAAATGATGACAACTCAGAGTGAGTCATGAGGGCTAGAAAAGCTCTGAAGAGGGGCCTCTAACCAAAACTGGGGGTGGTGGTTAGAGAGGCTTCCTGGAGAAGGTAGCTCTAATCTGAGTTAACCAGGTAAAAGAGTGAAAAAAAGCCATCCATACAGAAGAAAACCAGTTTGTGCTCAGCCATGGATTTGAGACAAGCAGTGAGCAGTGTCATGAGTGGCTTATAATTAGCCTGTTCACCTTGGTGCCTTTTTAAAGAGAGCAGTGGAGAGCTCTGGGTGTTGTCCTGAAGTGGTGGGCCCAGGCCAGATGTTGAGGAGTCTTGTGCTGTGGCAGAGGGGAGCCACTAAAAGCTTTATAACTGGGGAGTGGCCATGATCATTTTCTTTTAGGAAGCTCACGCCAGCGAATAGACAGCGAATGAATTGGAGGTGGGTGAGCCTGTGGGCTGGGACATTAATGTTGGCTATGACTCTGGCCTTGGTGTCCATGGATGAGGGCCTGAGCTGAAGTAGTGACAGGGAGAGTGGTGAGGATCCTACAGGGACTTAGGAGGTGAAAGCTAGAGTACTTGGCAATCATCATCAAGTTGTTGAACCTGCAAAAGAGGGAGGAGACAATGGTGGCTCCCTGAGGTCTGGTTTGATTGATTGTATGGTCGGTTCTGGCAGTGGCTGGTGATGTTGCTGCAGTAGCATAGGAGAGGGAACAGAATTGAGGGCTGGGGAGCAGGGAGGCACTGGGTTAGCTCCGCACGTATTGTTAGACTGTCAGAGGCTGGAAGTTCAGGAAAGAGTTTGAAGTTAGCTATTTCAGCCTCTGCTTGATTGACAGGGAGCCCACTATTTTGGGAGGCAGTCCCTGGTAGAGCTTGGCAGGAAGGATTCCTTAAATTGAACTGGTTGTTCTTCCAGCTAACTTCCTGGCTTTCGTCCTGATTCTTCCTCCCAAAGCCTCTTCTCGGCCCCTCTAGCTGTTTGAAGGCACAGTGGTGTTCTGCCTATTGTCTTCCTTTTAGGAAATTCCCCAAGAGGAACAAGGGAAGACTCTGGGACTCAGGCTGCCACAGGTTGCCAGGAGCATCTATAAAATGAAGGAACCTCATTTTTCAGATAGACAGATGGAGGCAAAGAGAGGGGAAAGGACCTTCCCAAAGACACAAAGTGTGTTAACAGTAAAGCTGATAACAGTTCTGCAGTGTTAGGCTACTACTATCGCACGTCCTTGGATGTTTGATTTCCTAGCTATAGCTTGTGTGGCATAAGCCACAAGACTTGGAGAACTAATCACAAAACATTTGTTGTACTTCACCTGGACTCCTAGACACACACGCTTTTTTAAGCCCTTCTCTAACTCTTCTTCTTTCCAGGCTAACAGCCTTGGTCTTCTGCCTGCCCCCATAGGAACAGTTTCTAAACCCTTCACCGTCGAAGAAAGCCAGGGTCAACTTTAACTTGCTCCAGAGACCTCAGGAGGAGATCAGCATCTACCATAGGGTGATGACCCACAATCCAGGTGTCCTTCCTCTGGACCCACCCCAGCTAATCATCCCAGCATAAGCATCTCCTCCCTTGTTCTTAGTGCTTCACCTCTATGAATGCAGCTTACTGCATTTCCATGAGCTTCTTATCTGCTTCAACACTCTGTTGAACTGAATTCCACCCACTATACACACACACACTCCTCTCTTATATGTCAGCTATGTTTCCTTGTTGGTCTGGGACTTGACCTAACAGTTTATGGGTCAGACCATTTTTGAAAAAGAGTAAGAAGGTGACAGTGGAAGGAAGGAAAACTTACTTGACAACCAGAAAGCTTTCCCAGGACAAGTTCTGCCCTGAGGTGGACACAGCTTTCAGTTGGGGAACAGCCGTGCACCCAGAAATCACCCACCCCTGTGGCTGCAGCTGGCCTTTCCCAAGCAGATTGTACAGGCAGGGACTTTGTCTGATCCATCTCTGCATCTCCAGGATCAAGCATGAGGCCTACCTGCAGTGACCTTTTTGAAAGGAATGAAAGCAGGGAAGTAGCGAGAGATGGGGGAGGGAGGGAGGGAGGGAGGAGAAAGGAAGGGAAGGAGGAACAAAGGGAGGGAGAGAGGAGAAAGGGAGGGAGGGAGAAGAAAGGAGGGAGGGAGGAGAAAAGAAGGGAGGGAGGAGAAGGGGAGGGAGGAAAGGAGGAGGAAGAAGGGACCGCCACACATCTCTTCCATGCCTTCTTTGGTGCCCAGTCCATAGCTTGCAGTTCATATCATTTGCAAGCAGATGTTCATTAACAAATAGCCCAGATTCATCTGTAAAGAATGCCAAAGTCGTGATTTTAGAATTGGAGGGGGCTCCCACCGCCTCCTCCTCCTAGCTGTCAGTTGGGAAAACTGGGGTCAGATAAGTAACGTGCCTTGCCCAAGCTCATACACCAGTTAGTGGCTGATGCAGACGAGAGCGAGAATGAAGTTTGGGTAAACACATGTTGAGAGTTCATTCTTCTGGGTTCAGATGGTGGCCCGGCCGTGTTGACCACACACCATGCTTCGAACAGATACCTTTCAATGCTCTTCTTGGCTTAGTTTGTCTGTAAATTATCATGACCCTGGGAATAGAGAGCAGTGTTGTTTACCCCCCTTTGGCAGAGATTCTGACACTTTGCTCTTCCCTCCACTGTCCAGTCCAAGGTATCAGGGTGCCTCTCCCCCACTCTCACCCTAGGAGAGCATTTGTGGCTGGATGAGGAATCCCATGTGCATTTCCGTGAAGCCTGGGGGTTGTGATTCACTCTTGTGAGTGAATACTCTCGCACTTGGCTTTAAAAGGCTGGAAATTGGGGTGAGCCCCCTGAATGCCCCCGAAGGTGCCTGCCCTTCTGGCTCCAGGCTCTTGCGGAGACGCTCCACCCTTGTCCACTGCTGCTCCTTAAGGGGCCTTTGTCTCCCAGCCTGGGGGCCTTTGCTTTTCCCAGCCTGACGCCTAGAATGCCTTCCCCTCCCCTTATCCACTTCCATCCTGTCTGCACTTCAGGACCCAGTTCAAGTTCTTGCTCTTCCGGGCAGCTTCCCCAGAGCATTCCGTCCATAAGCTGGAGGAGCCTTCAGGAATGCAGCTACTGCCTGAAGCAGGCTGCAGAGGATGGGTGCAGGGGCACCTCTGCCTACCTCTCCTCCCACCTCTCAGTGTCCTGCTGTGTTAGGAGCAAGGAAGCCTGGGTGACCCCTTAGAGGTCAGCCTCTTGTGACAGAGAAAG
Organism: Murina feae; assembly: GCA_004026665.1. NCBI lineage: Eukaryota > Metazoa > Chordata > Mammalia > Chiroptera > Vespertilionidae > Murina > Murina feae. Next base: position 59,368 of record PVJC01001378.1, read on the forward strand.
GCAGAGAATAATTTGAAACTGGGGAGGGGGTGGGATGGGTGAGGCAAACTGACTAAGATCTGCTGACTGGACTGCATGCCCCGAGGGTCGCTGGGTCCTGTGCAGGCATGTGGCTGGCTTTCCTGTCCCCTCCTGACAAATGTGTTGTGCTTCCCTGTCACTGTCACAACCAGAAAACACCCCTTCCCCGTTTCCAGACTCCCCTGTTTGAAAACCACTGTACCGTGCAATGTCCCTTGTTACTATTTCTCAAATACAAAGCACTTTAATAGTCTGAGTGTTCTTCCAAAGGTCTACCCTGACTAAATGAACAAGCCATATTGTGACTTCAGGGTTCTCCTTTTCACTACCCATCAAGACTAGAAGGGCAGCCTGGCTGGTGTGGCTCAATTGGTTGATCTGTTGTCCCCTGAACCTGGGATTGCCGGTTCAATTCCCAGTCAGGGCACATGCCCCGGTTGGGGGCTCAACCCCCAGTAGTGGGCATGCAGGAGGCAGCCGATGGATGTTACACTCTCACATCGATGTTTCTCTCTCCCTCTCCTTCTCCCTTCCTTTCTAGAAAGCAATTTTAAAAATCTTTTTTTTTTTTTTTTTTAACTAAAAGGGCAGCCTCAGGAAGCCCCATAGTCTGCTGCCCCTCCCCCATCCGTGAGTGCATCAGGGTTTCAGGCCAAGTGCCATGTGAAGTCCTTGCACGCTGGCCATGACATCAAATGAACAGAAGAGCCATAAAAGAGAACAGAAAGCGATTGTTCAGGGAAGGGATCAATGGGCAGAGAAAACACCATAAAAAATTCAGCCCCTCGCCTCATGCTCAGACGGATGGTTCCAGTTTGGACCTCACTGTTTTTATTCATTCTGGGTGGAAGCAATAGTAACAACATGGTCCTTATCTGTAACCCTTGGACAGGACTGTACAGTTTGCAAGGTGCTTCCACATACATTTGACAAGTGTTGAAGCTGAAACTCAGAGAAGTTAAATCAGTTGTCTGCGATTATACAGCTTGAAGGAGGCAGAACTGGAACTGGAAGGCAGGCCGTCGGATTCTGGCTGCCGACTGCAGTGACAAAAGAGCTTTCTGGCCTCTCGAAATTGGTCGTGCAGGCCAAGGTTCATTAGCTAAGCTCTCAGCACTGCTCCATCACCGTCCCGAGTCAGTGGTAGTCGATGGCATTTTAATGGAAGCCAAATAACTCTTTCTCTTGGCATTCTGAGGCAGCTGGAGTTTTGTGTTCTATGATAATTAAATACCAGCATCTTTCATATCTGACAATCTTTAGGGCCCGATTAATGACTACAGTGCGCGCCGGGGTCATTGTTAACTCCGAAGCAAGGAGAACTCCGGGCGCCTGTGGGCTGTTTTACAGGCTTGGATGAGGGGCACTGATCCTGGCACCCTTTCCTGGAGCCAGTGCTGGCCTTAGATCGCGGGGCTATTGACACATTCGAATTCTTTGCCTGAGCCAAAGCTCTGGAAGTTTATGTCTTTTTCTCATGAACATGCTCATAAAAGAATAACAATGTACTCCACTAGAATTCTAGCAGCCAAACATCTGCAGTGGGTCTGGGCCCTGCTTGTAGTCTGCCCTGCCTGGGTCATGCTCACGTGGCCAGCAGGAGTATTCCTCAAGCACTCCCTTGCTCCAAGCCCATCAGGGGGACCCTCTCACCCTCCTGGTAAAGGCTAAGTCCTTTCCCTTGGTACCACCGCCCAGGCCTGTCGCCAATCAATGTGTCCCCCTCCCCTCCTGTCACTGCCCCTCACAGCCATCACACTCCTTACAGAAGTGCCTCAAAGGTCTCTCTCCTTTCCTCCCTCTCCCCTTCTCTCTCTCTCAGGCTCTGGACCAGGAGTCCTCAAAATTTTTAAATAGGGGGCCAGTTCACTGTCCCTCAGACCGTTGGAGTGCAGGACTATAGTTTTTTTAAAAAAACAAAACTATGAACAAATTCCTATGTACACTGCACATATCTTATTTTGAAGTGAAAAAAAAAAAACAAAAAAAAAAACAAGGCAGCAAAAACACCCAGCGGGCCGGATAAGTGTCCTCAGCATGTGGCCTGCGGGCCGTAGTTTGAGGACGCCTGCTCTGGACCCTCACAGGCGCATCTTCCTCAGCCTAGAAGGCCCTTTAGACACAGGTCACATGCCACTTCTCATGCAACCTTCCCTGACCCCGCCAGTCAGTCTGGAAGCCGTCTCTGCTCCATGAAGCTCCGGTGGGGTGGTCCTGCGGGCTAACAGGGCTGTAGTGGCTGATGCTTGTGGAGTGCCCCCTGGGTGACAGGCATGGACACAGCACTTCATGGATCAAGAAGAGTGGACTCTGGAACCAGACTGCCATCACTTAACACTTTTGGAACCTTGGGCAAAACACTTAGCCTTTCTGTAGCTTCATTTCCTCACCTACAACGTGGGGAATAGCAATAGCACCTTCTTTATAGAGGTGTTAAAGGGTTAAATAAGCAAAGCAGGTAGAGCCAGTCAAGTAGTGAGTACTCAATAAATGTGAATTATTATAATGTCACCAGTGACCCAGCGCGCGAAATCGCGGGAGACCCAGGACCCACGGGAAATCGCACGAGACCCAGGACCCCCAACCCGACCGCGCCGTGGGACCCAGAGTCAGGTCCCCGCCCACCCACGTGCACCTCGCTGCGCACACAGCCCCACCCACCCGCGCATGCCTCACCACGCACAAAGCCTCTTGGTGACGGTCTTTGGTCGTTGCAGCACTAGGGCCACCGGGTTTGTATCATATAGATTGTAATTACTGTTTTGCATTGGCATCTGTGGGGATGTCTGTTATTTTTACTAGATTGTGAGCAGCTCACAGGCTAGGAAACTTCTTAGTTTCATCTCTGGGTCTCTGTGTACTGAGTCTGTGGCAGCCCTTCTTCCTCCTCTTCCTTTTATTAGGTTACTAGGATGTCTTTTAATGTATAGGTGAGGAATTAGAGACTCTGAGAACGTCAGTGACTTTCCCCAAATCATGCAGCTTGTCAGAGACAGAGCAAGGCTGAACCATTTGCTTTGTAAACACTGGCAATTTGTCAAGGTTAGGACTCATCTTCACCTTAAAACTCATCTGGTCCCTGCATACAGCAGAGAGCTGTTTAATTTTGTTGATTGACTGAGCTGCCTCCTGGGCCTTCTCCCTGGGGTACACCTTGAACCCAGGACCGAGCCCCATCCCCGTGTGCTCTGACGTGCTTATCTAATGCAGAAACAGGCCCCCATCTTTGAGGACACAGAGCCCCCGTATGTTCAGTCCTGAGTGCCAGGCTGCAGATGTTCTCTTGGCTTCTGGTCTGCATGTTGCGCTATAGCACCTTCCTGAGACCAGGGCTCCTGGAAGCTAGCAGCTGCCCAGAATGGATTCAGCTGTTGTAAGAGAGGACCATGTTTCTGTTAGACATTTCCCTGCTGTTTCCCTTCTAAGGTTTCTTGCTTTGGAACCCCTGTTGTAAAGGCCGTAGAGCAGCGGTTCTCAACCTATGGGTCGCGACCCCTTTGGCGGTTGAACGACCCTTTCACAGGGGTCGCCTAAGACCATCCTGCATATCAGATATTTACATTACGATTCATAACAGTAGCAACATTACAGTTGTGAAGTAGCAACGGAAATAATCTTACGGTTGGGTCACAGCATGAGGAACTGCATTTAAAGGGCCAGAAGGTTGAGAACCCCTGCCGTAGCATGACCATCAGGATGACGATTTAAGCACTTTGCAACTTACTCAGTCAGCATCACTTTATCATAACTGTGGAATTCATAGTTAGCATTTTTTTAAATTGTTGCATGCAGGCACTGTGCTAAGCACTTTACATGCATTCTCATGACAATCCTACAAGGCGGCCATTATCTACACACAGTGATAGGAAAACTGAAGCTCCAGAGAAGTTAAGTAACTTGGTCAAGGTCACACAGCTCATAAATGTCAGAATCAAAATCTGAACAGGGATTATCTGCCACCAGGTGCCCAGGCCTCCACACCATACCTTTCTATTACCTGCTGCTCTGCTCGGTGCTCTGAGGAACCTCACTGTGATCTTGGTTCAGGGAAACACAGCCTGGAGGATTCAGTCTTTAGGATTTTTGTGCACCTAAAAGGAAAAATGTCTGCGGTGTTGGAGGGAACGAGCAACTAAATATATTCAACAACTTGTAGAGGAAAAAAAAAACACCTTCCTGGAAAACCGGGCATGTAAAACTCAGATAAGCAAGTGGCCTTTACTGACAGGTGTGCAGTGTAACAGTGAAACGACTCCTACTGGGGCTTGATTCAGAGATACACTTGGTGGCTATATCTGCGAGAAGAGGATATAAATTGTAATTTAAAGCACAGCTTTGCGACGTACAACGCTTACTCTCAGGGAGCAGGAGAGAAGCCATGGCTTGCCCAGGCAAGAAGTTCACCTACCTTATTGGCTGTCCTCTCTCCCATATTTTGCAAATATTTGCTGGAAATATAGAGATGAGTGGGTTCTTTCCCTCGGGGCACGGCATCCCACTGTGTATTTGGCACTCGAGCAAAGGATATCTCTTTCCATCATCTAGAAAGTGGTGACATGGAAATGTGTGCACCCTTCCACAGGCACACAGACCGGAGACCAGGGAGCTGAGTGAGTTATTGGGGGCCACCCAGCTAGTGAATGGGAAGGAGAAGAGAGCTCCTATTTCAGGCCGTCTCTGTCTCATTCTCTCACTGTTGTATTCCCAACACCAAGTTTACAGGACCTGGCACAGAACAGGCGCTCGACACGTGCTGAATGTGGGAACTGGTTTTGAGTGTTCCTCCAGAGAGGGAAGTGTAAACTGGGGAGGAAGAAGGGGAAGAAAGAAGGCCCTCACTAGCCTTCCCTCCTGGCCATAGGAAACTCCAGTTAGGCCAGAGGAAAGATTTGCTCCTTCAGAAAGTTGTGTATCCCTACCAGACCGCTGTACCGATTTTTCGGTAATTTCCGAATCTGCCGCTATACCGCTTTGCCTAGGTACTTTGCCTAGTACGTGAAAAAAAATGCATCACAAACTAAAAATAACCAACCAATCGTGGTCAAACCTCATGGTTAGCCATTGCAAATGTCTGCCCCCATGTGTTTGAATTGACTTTGGGTGGTTTAAGGGACAGTTAGGTTCAGGGCCTCAGGTCTGGTAGGGGTATTTGGGCGGGGGTGGTGGGAGGGTTGAGTGAGTTTGCATTGCTGAGTTGAGGCCCAAAACACAGATCCTTTCCCTTGGGAAGCTGGAAAGCATCAAGATCCCCTTTCCAAGCATTCTCACAGTAGGAGGGGTGAGGGAAGGGAAACAGAACCCAGCTGAAGCATCTGCAACTCGGGCTCCAGGCAAGTAAGTAAAGGCCACCGCCTAGAGAGCCTACGGCGGTCTGTCATTGTTTTTGCAAACAAATATCTCTACGCTAGCCTTACCTTCCTGGACTGCCCAGGCCACTCACACAAGCCATTCATTCAGTAAACCCATCTGGAGCATCTGCCCAGATCTAGGACCTGTGATCACCAGCACAGAAGGGACAGGACTTTTTACAGCCACCAGAGTAGGTAAGCTCGGGGGGAGAAGGAAAAGGTGAGTGAAGCAGATCACCTGCTATCAGTATTCAATGGAGGAAAAAAGAACTTTAGGGAGGATAAACCAAGGAAGACTTTCCGAAGGCGATGACAATTGAGCTGAGCTTCAAAAAAAAAAAAAAAAAAGGAGGATTTGGACCAGGATGTTTCCTATCCCCATAGGAGAATTTCCTTTTAGAAATTTGATTTTTATATCTGTGACCAGTGGTCTTACAGTTAAAATCTCATCATTTCAGGACTGTTGGCAGTGCTTACAAATAGCTATCAAATCAGAGCCTTTACACTTAGTCACAAAGCAGAAGTCTGTAGGCTGGCCCTGACCTGAACCAGACCTTCCACGCTTGCTGTTTGCACCGAGGGTCTTTTCCGACATTTGGCCTTGAATTAAGATGGTCAAGAAGATGTCTGTGTTTTCTGCAAAGGCAACACGGTTTGGTAGACAGGATTCAAGCTTTGGATTAATAAGGACCATTCACTGAGGTTTTGTAAACCTCAGCTTCCTCATCTATAAAATGGGAATGATAAGAATATTGCCCCCTAGGGGTTGTTGTGACCATTCGAAAAGTTAAGGCTATGAAAATACACATGGTAGGTGCTCATATGGCAGTGACTATGAATATCAATTAGGTAACATGTCATGAGGAGGTTGACTCCTAGTATGGGGCCAGGAGTAAGGACTAGGTCACTCTTGTCTGCTGGTCTCTGATGACCACTGGACGGTAGTGGTACAGTCCCTCCACTACGAGGCACACTGGACTGCAGCCAGCAGCCCAAAGGGCCATGGGTAGGGGGACACTCAATCATCCCAGGAGGCCACTTTTGTTGCTGGCTTCTGTCCCAGGCTCCAAATGCCTCCATTAAAGTGTTGCCTGAGGACAGCCAGACAGAAACAAATGACTCTGCACATTCCTGCCTTCTGCCTGGTCTAAGGCTGTCTGTTCTCTGCATGGGCCCCTCTGCCTGTTCTGCTGGCTCCCAGGTTCTCTCCCCTCCCATCAAAGGGCCGCCCACTGGCGCTCTCCTGGTCCAGGACCACAGTGTGGCACATCCTCAGAGGTACCTGGGGACCTTCCTCATTGGTATTCAGATTTTGGGCACTGAGCTGCCTTAGCAAATCCCTTGTCCTCTGTGGAAAAGTGTGGCTGGCGTGGAGGGTTCAGGAAGGGAGCTGATGAGAGGTGAGGCTGGAATGACAGGTGTGGATAAAACTCTGAAGGACTTGGTAGACCTCCAGTGGGCCTTAACCTGAAGGTAACAGTTTGTACGAAAGAAGTGATCGCTCAGATGGGTCTCCATTTCTTTTTTCTGTTGCTGCCCTCTCCCCGCTCCCACCAGACTTGCTGAAAAGATTGGATTAGCATTAGCATAATGCTTAAAAGATTGGGTTGGCATTGGGTTAGCATTAGCATAAAAGATTGGGTTACCTGATAGCAGAGAGTGATGCATCTTCCACTAAAAATAGCTGTAACAGTGATAGCCTCATACTTAAATGAGCCTGGCAGTTTCCAGAAAGCGGTCTCCTGGGCCAAGGAAGAGCACAGCCTTTGGGATACCACAGCGCCTGGTCCGGATTCTGTACTCCCTGATCCTATCTCCTCTATGAAATGCAGGATTCTCATGGGGAATTAATGAAGAGGAATGTGTTGTACACTGTGAACTTCAGAAATATTTCCTTCCCATCAGTTGCCTGGTTTGCTATCACTGTAGCTCTGATTCCCTTAATAAGCTCCTCCCCACTTGACAGGTGAGAAAACTGAAGCTCAAGGAGGTTAAGTGACACAAATGATCTTAGTCTTAGGCCTGTTGAAACTGAGGCAGTTGGCCCTAATGATCTCTGAATGAGCTTCAGTCTAGTCTTTCCTTTTCTTTTTAAAGAAATAGTGTGAGTTTGCAACCTAATAGATCTATAGTCTTGTCCTGTAGAATCAAAGAAGTCCAGCAGCTATCTTTCATCCCCTCTCCTTCCCCTTCAGTTCACACTGACAGTATTCCTTCTGGGACAGCTGTTAAGGTCCATGATTTTAACCTATATTAATCTCTTGATCAAATGGTGTCAATCAGCCACCTCCTTAGAGTTCTCTTCTCTCTCGTGTTTTGTTTTGTGTTTTTTTTTTTCAACATGGACAGGCTGAAAAGTTTTCAAGTCTTTAAGTTGTGGTTTCTTTTTCTTATCAATTCTGTCTTTCACTCATTTCTCTCTCCTTGTATTTTACTATAAGCAGTCAGAAGGGACCAAGCCACTCCAACACTTGGCTTAAAAATCTCCTCAACTAAATATCCCATTTCATTGCTCAGGACTTCTATTTCCACAAAACACTAGAACATAAACACAGTTCTGCTAAAGCATTTGCCACTTCATAAAAAGGATCACCTTCTCTCCACTGTCTGATAACATGACCCTCATTTCTGCCTGAGACCTCACTAGAATTGCCCTTCATGCCTATATTTCTACCAACATTTTGTACATAAATTTTGATCTATTCTCCAAGAAGATGGAGTTTTCTCTACTGCTCTCGTCTTTATCTGAGCTCTCACCAGAATCTCAACAGTCCCTTTATGGCAATACAAGTTTTCCCAGCAGGTGTCTCAGAACTCGTCCACACTTTCCCCATTACCCAGTCCAGAGCTGCTCTCACACTTTTAGGTATTTGTCAGAGTGTCACTCCTCCTCTCAGTACTGATTTCCATCTTAGCATGGGCGGCTATGACATAGTGCCTTAGACCGAGTGGTTTAAGCAACAGACACTTCTCTCTCACAGTTCTGGAGGCTGGGAGGTCGAAGTTCAAGGTGCGGGTAGATTTCGTGTCTGGTGGAGGCCTCTTCCTAGTTTGTAGACAGTCGCCTTCAGGCTGTGTCCTCACGTGGTTGGGGGGAGAGAGAGCCAATTCTCTGCACTCTTCTGAGAAGGGCATGAATCTCATGTCCTCATCTAAACCTCATTACCTCCCAAAGACCCCACTACCAAATGGCATCACATTCACACTTGGGACTTCAACATATGAATACAGGGAGTGAGGGGAGAGAAGGGGGACACAGCAGCTGTCCCCTGACCACACGTGTTTGTGCCCTAGACCACCCGGGCGGCCTGCAGAACCACTCGCGGCTCCGGACGCCACCGCCTCCACTCTCGCACGCCCACACCCCCAACCAGCACCACGCGGCCTCTATCAACTCCCTGAACCGGGGCAACTTCACTCCAAGGAGCAACCCCAGCCCAGCCCCTACGGACCACTCGCTCTCCGGAGAGCCCCCAGCCAGCAGTGCGCAGGAGCCGGCTCATGCCCAGGACAACTGGCTGCTCAACAGCAACATCCCCCTGGAGACCAGGTATGGCGGTGGGGGGAGGGGGGCTGGTGCTGGGGCGCAGGGGTGGCCGGTGGCCAGAGGGCGGCCTGGCTGAGACCCCATGGACACAGAAAGCTGGGGTCAGGTATGCAGCCTAGGGATGTGGCTCTCTGGCTGCCAGAGATGGAAGTAGGGCAGAAAGAGCATGGACTTAGAATCAAACAGCCCCCAGGTCCTGGGCTAGCCTGCCACTTGCTAAAGGTATGACCTTGGTCAAGTTGCTACACCCTCTGGGCCTTACTTTTCTTGTCTACACAATGGGGACGTCCTGGCTGGAGCGGGCCATTGTAAGAAATATGTGGAGGTGTCCAGCACAGGTATGTGGTAGGATTAGGCTGCCAGTCTGTGATTGGGTCCACACCTCCTTCCTTCCCTACTATGATGTGGTGCCCCAATGCCTGGTATGGGGCCTGCCTGGCCTGTCGTGGGTGCTCAGTGGATGCTCTGCCCCCTCTTCTGCTCCCCTCCCCCAACTTTCCTCTCCTGCTGGCCCCATTATCCTCAGGAGGGTCAGTGACTAGCTCAGGCCCCAGAGGCAGTTGATGCACAGCTAGGATTTGAACCCAGTTGCCTGACTCTGTGTGCAATGCTATCTTCCTAGACCCCAGCCACCAGCTTCAGGTCTCTCCTAGCCTGGACCTGCCACCTCTCCAGCCCTGTGCAATGCTTCCTTCAGCTCAGAGACTCAGTAGCTGGCCCCCTCCCCTCTGATTAGCCACTCTTTTTCCAAAATTGAAAACTTCTTAGGATTACGAAAACAACAAAACCCCCTGGAGAAAACACAGAGAGATAAGACCAAAATGAGATTTACCCATACTCCTACCCCTCTGAGACGAGCAGTGTGGCCTTTGGGGGACCTGGCCCATCTCTAAACTGGAGATGAAGTGTCCCAGGCTGGCACCCCTTAACCCTCTATCCTATTTCCCAAAGTAGTGGGGAACATAGATCCTATTATCTCATACTCCTGCCCTGTGTCAGTAGAGAGGACAAAATCATCCTGCATTTAATGAAGGGAAATTAATCTATACCGGAAAGTGTATCCATCTGGCTTTGCCTGGAACATGATTGTGATATTTGCATGCTGAGCCTGTGGGGTTCAGTGAGAGAAGATCAACGTCCTTTTACTCCACTTTACTCCTATGGAATCATTTCCCCAAAAGCAAATTTCCCAGAGAGACAGCCCCACCTGCCCACCTCCAGTCTCTTAATTGACAGCTTTTAAAATCATGTGTGACGTCTCCCTTTGTGCTTCCTTTGCTATCATCAGTGACTGGGGGGGATAAGTCATCCCATCCAAAGTAGCTTAATCAGATCTCTATTATTTCCAACGTGCTTATTGAATGACTGTGCATGGCTGAAAGAAGCCAGCAAATAATCAATGGTTCTGATTCTCTGCATGGAACATGGCGGCCGCTCCCTTGGCTTAGGTGCTCATTTTTATCACTTAGGATTCAATTAGGTGGTTCTCCAGGTTTTTCAGGGCAACAGAAGGTAGAAGACAAGCAGCAGGGATGTTTTCCTGATGCACAAAGTTGGTTTGAGATGCGAAAGTGGCCCCACCTTACCTCTCTTGCTTCACCAGCCAGTCCTCACCTGCCTTTCTGACCTTCCATCCTCCACATCCATTGCTCAAACCACATGGAACCTTGATTTCTTTTTTCCTTATATTTTATTATTCAAGTAATAAGTGTGGTGGAGAATAGTTAGGAAATGAAAATAAGCAAGAAAAGGAAATCACTCAGATCTATCACCAAAGATTAACCATTGTTCACCTGCTATCATATACTAATGTACACCATTTTATATATCTCTGTACTTAAGCGTATCATAATTATATGTTAGTATATATAATATTCACTATATGATGTGTGACTGTCTACAAACTAGTATATAGAATATTCACCAGCTGGGGAGGTAGGGAGGGCCTGAGAGGCACAGCCTGAACAGCCTGAACAGCCTGTACTAGTAAGTGTACATACATGTGTATTTATGAGCCTTCCCCAAATATTTCATCCCCTCTGTGCCTCAGTGCCTTTGCACATGCTCTTGCACAACGCTTTCCCCAGAGTTGCCCTCCTCTTCACTGCTTGATCCAGCCAAGTCCTATTTATTCTTGAAACCCAGATGAAATGTTTGAGATAGGCTTCCTCTGTGACTCTTCGTGCCTCTAAAGATGGCCTAAAATGGGGAGAGCTACCTAATATAATGGATAACACAATCAGAATTTTGGATCTCAATACTGACCTTCACTGGTTGATGGCACAAAACCAACAAGGTACAATTTAAGAAGGCTCAGTGTTGAGTCTGGCAGATAGAATCACAACTAATTTTGACCATCATGATGAGGTAGGAAGAATATGGGCTTTAGAGTCAGAGGGAAGGAGGCCATCTGGGATTCCTTTCTTGGCTTTACCACTTACTAGCTGGACAAGTTTCTTAGCGTCCTCAAACCTTATTTCCCCATCTGTAAATTGGGATAAGAATGCATGCCTCTCAAGTTGAAAGGAAACAAATGTGAGAAGCACATAACACAGTGTCTAGCATTAAAGACATACTCTAAAGCTATTTCCCTCTTTTCCTCCATATGTGTCTGTTTCCCATGTCAACAGTGAAGAAAAAAATCACTTGAAAAATATTTATTGAGCCCCTACTCACCTGAGGAGTTGAGAGGAAACAGTAGGTTGTACCTCTTCTCAACTTTAGAGAAGTAAGTTTGGTCCTAATGTAGCAAGTTGTCCAAGGCTCGGGTTTTAGGGTCAGACACAAAGTATGCTTAAACTCCTACCCCAGTGTTCACTAGCTATGAACTTAGATCTTAAATTGTTTCCTTAAAAAAAGGGAGGAAGTATGAGTAACTTCCTGTTCTGATTATCTGTTGCTGCATTAAAAAATGACTCCAAAACTTAGTGGCTTAACAAACTGCCAGTTTACTAGTATTGTACTTCACAGTGAGAGTCAGGATTTCAGGAAGGGTGCAGCTGGGCTTGTTTTCTGCTGCACGTGGCATCAACTGAGGTCAATCAGTGGCAGTTAGCCGTCAGCTGGCCTAGTCTGAAGGCTCCAAAAAGGCTTCACTCACATGCCTGACATGACACCTTGGGAGAGACAGCTAGAAAACTGCATTCAGTGGGACCCCTCTCCCCCTGTTGTGGTCTCAGGGCCTCTCCACACAGTCTTTCATACTCAGTGGCTCAGGGCTCCATGGCGCTGAGACAGAAACCATTGATCCTTGTAAGGCCACATTCTGTTGGTCAAAGAAGCCACAAGCCAGCCAGCTTCAAGGGGAGGGACAACAGGCCTCGCTTCTCAAAAGGAAGATGTGCCCAAGAATTTTTAGACACTTGTAATCCAATCTACCATCACGTCTCACAAGGCTTTCGTAGCAGATACATAAGCTAATGTCTGAAAACGTCTTAGCACACAGCATGTGCTCAACTATTAATTATGCAGTGCTTTTTTATTCAGTAAGTAGTCACCAAGTGCTCACTGTGTGCATAACAGGTAAGACATGTCATAGAACAGACACTTGCAGTAGGGTACGTGCTATGATAGAGGTAAGCACAGACGACATGTGTTTTCATTGCCTTGGGATCCCCAGCTCGCAACACAGGGCTTGCATCTGGATGGGCGCTTGATAAATATAAACTCACAGGTGAAATAAGAGAATGATGGCACAGAATGAGTAAATACACACACCTGAGACTTGAGTGGAACTAAGGGAAGACTTTCCAGTGGCGCGGGTGTTGTATGGCCGACAGATGAAGAGCAAGCAGGAGCCCTCAGGGGCAGTGGGGCAGGAAGGGAGAGCCTGAGAGGCACAGTCTGAACACAGGCCGAGGCGCCCAGCGAGTAGGGTCTGTCTGAGAGAGTTGTCCTAAGCAGGCTTGCCTAGCCCCACCAGAACAGGGAGCCTCCCGGTGCCAGAGAAACAGTCACGGGCCTTTCCCCAATTGTCAAATGGAGTCTATCTATGTTGACAGACTGAAATAAATAGCTGAGAAAATACCACCACAGCTGGTAGGATGACCAGAAGGGATTTAGATTTCGTGCTGGCAGGAAAAGGAAGGCTAGCAGAGGGGCAAAGGAGAGCACAAGGACTTGGTTGACCCACTCCTTTCTCTGCTCCTTCTGTGTCTCTGGCACTTCCCAAGGGTAACTGAGTCCCGGAGGGAGGAAACCAGGCCGACCAGTTCCTCATATAGCCAGGTCAGATGTTTCTTTAAGGCCTGCAGGAGCATCTGTAGTCCATTCTGGTGGAAGCCATGTGTTCAGGGTCCCCGAAACCCTGACCCACTTCCTTCACACTCTGCAGCAGCAGACACTTAATTGATTTCCCAGGGATTATCTGATTAATAACCCGCCAGGCTCTTGTCAGATGAAGGGGAAGCCAGAACAGAGGGCTGCCAGACTTTGGCTGTAGCTCATCTAATCTTGGGCCTGATTTGAGAGCCCATTTTAGGATCATACTCAGTTTGAGGAACAGCCCTGCCCACTCTCAGAGATGGAAGGCCGTCCTCATGGTCTCCAACGCAGCCCTGCTGTGGTTCCCATAACCACACAAAGGAACTTCCAGAGGACCAGGCCAACCGCTGATCATCGCAAGGAGTTGGGATGGATAGTCATCCCTGCTAGGTGGTGATTCAGTCACAGACATGCATAAGACCCAGAGGCCATACAAGAAGCTCATAGGCCAGTGAGGGAGGCAGCTGAATGAAGATGGCACTCAGGATAATTCTCTGACTCTGGGAGTGCTGGGGGCTAGCAGTAGGGTGGTTCTCTCTGCGTGGCCATCAGGTCACAATCATAACAGACGCTCATAGGGCCCTTCTAGGTGCTTCCAAACAAGGAAGCTCATTAGAGACTCAGTGCCCAGGATTTCCACTGGGGCTGGTCCCATAGGCACTTCTGCCTGGCAAGTACCCAAATTCCAGACTCCCAGAAGGAGAGCATGTGTTCAGCACAGCATAAACCATATTCTTTGCACAAATAGTTCAGACACAGTGAGTCAGCCACTCTTATCAGTTAACAGCAGGAACCTTCCTGGAACCTAAGTTTCTAGACACAAGCCAAGGCCGATTTTATAAGCAAGCCTTTGAAAAGAGAGCAGTCAGGACCGCTGTCCCGACTCTTTTCTGCACACGTAGGCAGTTTTATTGTCATCCCCACTTTAGAGATGGAGATGGACAGAAAATGTAATGGGAAGCCTTAAGCTGGGAGTCAGGACACCTGGGTTTTAGTTTCAGCTCTGCCACTGATTGGCTTTGTGTATGGCAACAGGACACATGTCTCTCTGGGCCTCGGTTCCATCATCAGTCACATGAGACCTCCTAATCTGACCCAGAACTAAGTTTGAAATGTACAGGGTATGGTTCTTTTAAGGCAGCAGTAGCATTCTGGATAGGCAGAGGTTTGGCAAGTGCGTGTAGGAGCTCTTTCGGGAAACCGGACACTCCAGCACTCTAGAACCCCTCATTCTGTTGCACTGCCTCTTCACTTGTCCGGACAGACCTGTACTTTTAAAATAGTTGTTTTCTCTCTTTTTAAAATAACAGTTTCTTTTTAAAATATAAAAGTAAAATAAAAATCACACAAGCCAGACACTACAAAATCCCGACTGTTAACATTTTGATCTTATTTTCTCTGAATATATTTGTTTGTTTCTGATGGGTTTTATGGGATAGCGTTGACTCACTGAGAACATAGTCCTAGGAGAATGATGCAGGCCGGCTTGAGATGTTTGCTGGGAGATGCCATGCAGCCTGCCTCAGCTGCAGGGAGGCAGCTGGAGCCTGGCCCTGAGCCCTCTGGGCAGGGACAGTGAGGGCCTGCTGACACTTGGCATATGGACTATAGAAAGACCAGAAATTCCCTCCTGAAATTCGGGATTGGAGGAAGTAATAATACATCACCTGTGCCACTGGATTAAATACCAATTGCGTGCCTGCAATATGCCAGGAGCATTGCCCTTTTCCCACCCCACCATTCATAGTTTTCAGCGAATATTTATTGAGTTCCTACTGCCATGTTCCAGGCATCCTTCCAGGCTCTGGGCACACGGGCAGAGAACAAGGCAGATAAGATTTCTATCCTCATGGAACTTAAATTGCATTAGGGAAAAAACCACAATAAGCATGTGCGTTGTGTGTGTCTAATCCTGTGAGGAAAACTAAAGCAGTGCAAGCGGCCAGGGGGTGCTGGGGAAGAGGAGGGTGGGGATAGACGGGAAATTTGGCAGGAGCTTTAGGCTGGGCGTCCCCTGGGTTACGGTTAGGGTTGGAAGGGAGGGAATGATCCAGGCCTGTGTCTGGTGAAAGGCGATTCAGGCAAATGACAGCAAGCGTTAGCTTGCTGCAGTGACAGCGAGGAGGCTGGGGTATGTGTAACACAGAAAATGAAGTCAGAAAGGTAGCAGGAAGTCAGATTGTGCAAGATCTTGTGGGCCCTGGTAAGGACCATGGTTTTATTCTCATGGAGCCATTGGAGGGTTGAGAGGAGAGAAGTGGCATGAGCCAAGCACTTCAGCTTCTATAAAGAGAGTGATCATCCCAGTGTAGTCATGCTCCTTGAGATCTGGGACCAGCTCTCCTGCCCGAGGGCCAGTGAATGAGGGAGCTGACGCCTGTCTGACCCCAGGGCCTGTGTGCCTCTCAACGTGCCCTGAGGCCACCTCGCTGGGCAGAAAAGAGACTGCTCTGAGGGACTTCCACACCCCTTCGTTTCTTCCAGTGAGCCCTGGGTTCCTGAACACCACAGAACAGCCTGCTAGACAGCCTGGCGGCTTCCTGAAAGCAGAGGTCCTACCATCATGTCAGTACTAGCGGGCCTGGCTGCAAAACAGTGTTGCACTGTCCTGGGAAATGTTGATGCAGTGGTGCTTTGAAAGTTCTTACAGCCCCGCCTCATTGTGGTCTGTGAGGCCTGCTAGGGGCAGAGCCACAGGCGGGGCAATGACAGAGAGTTAAGAGCAGAGAGGCCCGAGCTCTGGGGTCCGACACAGCGAGGTTCTGCTCTGGCCCTGCTGCTCGCTTACTCTGTGATGGGACCTTATCTTTGCCAGCCTACAAAACAAAGACGGTGGCACTGACTGTGGGGTTGTTGTGAGGAATATGTCTCACGTTAGATGATAATGGCAGAGTTGCAGATCAGTGAATAGTACCCAGTGGAGGTAGGGTAGAAGCAGCTTATATTTAGCGTTAGCATTACTACAGTATTTGGTTAGCCCTTAAATATTCTGCCAGAGTTACTCAGTTGGTCCTATAGCTACTTTGTAAGTTTAAAATTATTATTATCCCCATCTTACGGATGAAGGAAGTACACAATATGAAGAGGTTCAAGTTTTTACAGTGCCAGGCTGGGTGGCTCACTTGGTTGAGCATCATCATCCCATACACACACACACACACAAAAAGGTAGCAAGTTCTATTCCCAGTCAGGGCACATACCTAGGCTGTGAGTTCGATCCCCACTCGGGATATGCATGTCTTTCAAACATTGATGTTTCTCTCTCTCCTTCTTGCTCTTCCTTCCTCTCTCTCTAAAATCAATAAAAAATACCCTCGGGTGAAGATTAAAAATACGTATATATAAAATTTTTTACAGAAAGTCGCACAGCAAGAAAGTGGCAGAAAAGGGACTTGACGTGGGGTTTTCTGATTCTCAAGACCTCGTCAAAGTCAGAAACAAGGCACCTGGCAGGGCTGGACCCAGAAGTCAGCTTCCTGTAGTCAGTCCTTCCCTGGTGTGCACACAACAGGCTGATGCCAGCACCAGCTGATGCCAGCACGGCTTGTTCGAAATGAGTCACTCTGGGGCTTTCAGGTGAGGTGGCAGCCATCCTAAAAATGTCAGAAGCAGGTTCCAGGGCAAGTGTGAATGATGCCACTTAGCAGGCGTGACTGAGACCAAAACAGCTAGTGTGACTGTCTTCCTTCCGGGTTTGAAATAGGTAAAGTAGCAAATGCTATGCTGCCCCCGCCCCCCATCGTGCACTTGGGAGTGCACAAGAGCCTCCCTCGGTCTTCATTGGGGTGCCATCTCCACCAATCAGTCATCACCCAGGTGTCTGCACCGCTAGAGGACATGACACTCCAAATGCATCAGCATCAACTTGGGGGCTTGCGAGCAATGCAGGTCCTGCGCCCACCTGCTGATGCCGACCCTCTGGGGTGGCCCTCAGGAGAGCATAGCTCTCCAGGTGCTTTTGGTGTTCGAGTTTGAGAACCACTGCTTTAGAGGAAAATGGTCCCCAATGCTTGTCTTTCTTTATTCTCTGGCTTGGCAAAATGAGTGTCCGTAGCTATTGTTTACACAGAGGTAGGCAGTATCAGGTAGAGGGGAAAGCACAGGTTTGGAACCAGATAAACCTGAGCTCAAATTCCTGCCTTGAACCTTGCTAGCTGGTAAGCTTGGTCAGCTTGGCCAGTCGTGTTACCTCTCACCTCTCAGTCTTCTCATCTGTAGAATGGGAATAATATGGCCTTCCTTGCATAGCCTGTTTTGAAGATTTGAGATAAATGGCTATCACATGCCTAGCTCATTGCCTGAGATGTAATCAGTCTTCATCAGAGAGAGCCATGGCTTGATGCACACAACGGCCAGCCATTCTGGTTTGTATGGAGAATGCTGCCTCTGGATGCTCTGTGCCAGGCAGACCCCTGCACATGTGGCTTGCACACAGACCCATCGCCTGGAAACTGCCCCGCTGGTCTCGCACACAGCTGCACCAGCCAGCCACTTTGTGTGTTTCTCTACTATCCCCCTTCATCGATGCATGACTCATTGCTTCATTCATGTCTCCATGTGTGCGTAGAAACCTAGGGAAGCAGCCATTCCTAGGGACATTGCAGGACAACCTCATTGAGATGGACATTCTCAGCGCCTCCCGCCATGATGGGGCTTACAGTGACGGGTAGGTGACATCCCCAGGCTCTTCCTCTCCGTGTGTGCTCTCCCCTGCAGCTCCCGCCCTTGCATGCGAACCCTGAGACCTTTCCCTGGGATCTCCCGGGGGAGGTGATGATGCCATGTTGCATGCCCATTCCCAAGTCCACGTTCAAACTGCAAGAGTTTATCCTTGGAATACCCTGTTCCCCAGCATATTAACAGCAGTCTTGTTAATATGCGGCTCCCAGCATCTCATTGGCTGCCTCTGCCATTTTGAAAGCTATCTCATGCAGCAAATTTTATGCAGTTCAGGTCCTGTGCTATATATACGCTGGCCCTGAGACATCTTGCACCATAGCAGAGTGTGAGATTACCCTCGACCCAAAGACTTGGGAGCATGCAGTGCAACCAAGCACCCCATTTCCCAGGCTATGTACAAGTCCTCCCATGGCCATGGTTAAAGCCAAGCTCTGGAGGATTTCCTGCTGCCTCATCTGGCCACAACCATGTGCTTGAATCCCGCCATGCTGCTCTTGAGACTGTTGCTAGGCTGCAGGATGCAGCTGCCCATCTGTCCTCCCGCTAAGCTTTTACCAGGGGCTTGAAAGGCAGCAGTGTGGCTTCTGAGCAGAGTGCTTCAAAGGCATTTGCTGCTATTGGCTATGGAGCAGCCACCAGAGCACTCTTGGTCATGGCAGTGGTGGTTTCTTGGTTCTCAAACTTCCCTCGTTCAAAAGACTGGTATTCCATTCCTTCAGCGAGATGCACTGGCAAAGTAGGTATTGGAAGGTGAAGGAAAATTTGGGATTTCATTATCTCCAGGGGACAGAACACAATTTTAGATGCTTTCCAAGTTACCGCAGTAATTTTGGAGAAGAGCTAGTTTATTCCCCGAGAAACAGCATCTCCAGCCCCATCCCTTCCCAGGCAAAGGATCTCAGCACCCAGCCTTCTGTCGAGTAGGTAGCACCTTCTGCCTTGGCGTGGGTGGCTTTCCCTTTGGGCAGGGCTGTCCCATCCGTGTTCCGTGGAAACGTGTCCTCGTGAGCCCTGTTTTGTGGTCTGGTACGTGATTCTCCTTTTTCCTGTCTCCTCCCACCCCTGTCTTTTCTGTGATGACTCTCTCTCTCTCTCTCTCTCTCTCTCTCTCTCTCTCTCTCTCTCGGCTCCTGTGCATGCTTCTTCTACTCCTGCCTCTGTCCTCCAGGTTGACCTGGGTCCCTGGCAAGCCAGCCGACCCTGATGCCCTCTGGCTTCTCTCCATCCACAGGCACTTCCTCTTCAAGCCAGGAGGCACCTCCCCACTCTTCTGCACCACATCACCAGGGTACCCTCTGACTTCCAGCACAGTGTACTCGCCTCCGCCCCGGCCGCTGCCTCGGAGCACCTTCGCCCGGCCAGCCTTCAACCTCAAGAAGCCCTCCAAGTACTGTAACTGGAAGTGCGCAGCCCTGAGCGCCATCATCATCTCGGCTGCCCTGGTCATCCTGCTGGCATACTTTGTGGGTAAGCACCACCCTCGCCCCAGCTTCCCTTCACTCCCCATTGGACCAGAGGGCAGTGGCCAGGACACCTGTGGGCACTGAAGGTACCCGCAGTAGGGAGAGCCAGGCAGCTCTAGAGCTCTGGGCTGGCCTGCACCCCAAAACTATTAATGTCTCCTCCTCACTGAACATGTGCCAGGAAGTGAGCTTGGCATTTTCTCTTTCATGTCTTGGAGGCCCAGCATTAGGCACAGGCACTCCCTACGACTGGCATTTGAGGTGGTGATTTGTGACGTGAGCATCATAAGTTGGAGTCACTACAGATGCAACAAGTTGGAGAGGCCAGATGCAGGCAGGCTTCTCCCATGGGTGTCTGCAGCTACAGCAAGAAGCAGGAAGAAGGTGGGATGCCCTGGGATTGCAGGGAAACTGCCACAGTTTGGACTGTGCTGACCTCAAGCCAGGAAAGCATGTCTGAAGGTGCGGGTCTGGCAATGCAGTCTGAGTGCTATGGGTGGGCACCAAGGTCCAGAATTACAGCAGGGGTAGGAACTCAGAGAAGGGACATCCCAGGTACAGGATTAACAGGGAACAGTTAGAGCATCTGAGGGATGTGCAGAGACCCCGGGCAGCACTGACTGGCTTCCTACTGGACCCAGGGCACCTCCGTGATGTAAGACACTCCTGGCCATCGCCTTGCTCCCACAGCATGCCTCCCATTGCCTGCTCCTTTGATATATTCCCCATGCAGACTGGTTTCCTGCTCCGGACCCTTCTCTTTGGTCTGCTCTCAGGGAAGATGTTAATCAGAAGAGGCCCCCAGGTATTGTGTAGAGACTGCTGCCTCTACGTAAATCAGCCTGTTGGTAAAGGCATCCAGCAGGGTTGGCTTCACCCTCCGTCCTTTCCCACCTTCACATCTATAATTCTAAAATTTAAGGTAGGGTAGGCCAGCTTGAGAAGGCCTTGAGCCCATGCTAAGGAATTCTGAGATGATTTTGTCAGCAAAGGGGATAAGTAGAAAGGCACTAACTGGCCAGAGGAAGGCAGAGTGCTGCCCATTGTGGAAAAGGACCCTGTGAAGGTGTTTTGGATGAACACAGGGCTGTACTAGGAATGATCCACAGAGCAGGGGCCCCCACCGTTCAGGGCATGGTGAAGGGACTCAAGCATGGATGGGGGTTTGGGCGATCTGAGCTGGAAAGTCATTTCCCTCTCAAGATTCTTGAATTTCATAACAGAGAACCAGGAAGATGAGAGTCCTATAAACAAGACAGTCTCCTTCATCTCGAGCTGTAAAAAGCATTCTTTGTATGCCAGGGCTCCTTTCCCCTTGTGGAGATTGACTTGGGGAATTTCATGGCTCCAAGGCTAGGCTGGCATCCATGTTTCATCTCTGCTATAAGGTGGATTAATTATTGCTGCCTACAAAGGTGTGTTGAGAAGGAACCTGAGGCTATATTCAGACCCAATGGGAAAGAGCCTCTGACTGATTAATAATATATCTGTCATGGTCACAGGAGTGAGGAATATGGATGACACACCAGGTGTTTACCATCTCTGCTGAGGGTGAAAGGAACAACCAGACTCTGCGAAAGGTGTACATCGTAAATAGACTTCAGTGGGTCGCAGGTGAAGGTGGTGGGGTTCCAAGCACTGTCCCCCAGCATGAAAGTTTCTTCCTGTGTCCCAGCAAACCACTAGCACAGCTCTTGCTTTTGACTGACATTTTCCATTTGCTCAATGGGTAGGCTTTTGAACAAGTACTGTCACTGTTCGTCAAGAGTCAAGTGGTTTGCTATGTATAGACCTGTTTAACATTGAAGTCTTTAGGTTTATACTGAACAGCCTCGTTCAGGGAGAAAGAATAAATCTTCATATGATTAAATAAGCTCTCTTCTGCTTCCATCCCATGGGCTTCTTCCTTTCCCATTTAATACAGTCAGTCACCCCATTTGTATTGTCAGTTATCAGCTATCTAAAAAGATAGGGACTACTGTTTGAGGTAGTGAGCTCCCTATCATAGGGAGGGTACAACTAGACCTTGACGACCACATAGTAAGAATGAGATTCAAGCACTGATTGTGGGTTTTTACTGGATGATCATTACTTTTCCTTCCAACTTTGATAGTCTTTGAATCTATGATTCTAAGATTTTTATTTTTGTTCAGTAAACCCTAAGGGATATCTGCTTTGAGCCAGGCATTGTCTAAGTCAGCGGTTCTCAACCTGTGGGTCACAACCCCTTTGGTGATCAAACAACCCTTTCACAGGGGTCGCCTAAGACCATCCTGCATATCAGATATTTACATTACAATTCATAACAGTAGCAACATTACAGTTATGAAGTAGCAATGAAAATAACTTTATGGTTGGGTCACAACATGAGGAACTGTTTTAAAGGGCCAGAAGGTTGAGAACCACTGGTCTAAGTTAGGGCTGGTGACAGTGATTCTTACCCTTGAGGTGTTGGTAGTTCAGCAAAGGAAACAGCTGTGTTGACAGTGATTGAGGCAGCTCAGGGCTATGGGAACACGCAGCCCCCATCAGGAGGACTCGGGAAGACTCTCTGGGAAAGGTGATGTTTTAGCTGAATCTGTAAATCAGAGTTAACCATAGACAGACAGGCAGGGAAGATATTATAACCTGAGGAAAGTTTCAGACTTGAAAGAAGGTAAGATGGTGACAAAGGCATTTCCTGTGTTTGAAGCACTTGAGTGGTGTTGGAGTTACTACAAGAGAGTTTGGTCAGATTATAAAGGTCACAATGGAGGCCAAGTGAAGGAACTAATGGGCAGGCAGCTGGGAGCCGTTGGAGGGATTTAAGCAGTGGCAGGACAGTCAGTTTTATTTTAGAAAGATAAGGGTAGAGGAAGGAAGAGGCCCTATGGCAATAAACGAGTAAGGAGAAGCCGAGGGCTTCAACTAAGATGGTGGCAATGTGGGTGGAAGGAGGGGAGACCTGTTGCTGATGCACTAGAATCTGTGTCTCCACTTGGGAGTGGTCAGGCCATTGAGCACATCTCCCTGACACGATGAACACATCTTTCTGAGAAAACTCTCTCTGTGTTGAAACGTTCAGTCTGGACCCTAGATTCCATATCCAAGAACCAGGTCAGAGAGGCAAGTCCGGGACACTCCCCTTGTCACCTGGAGCCTCAGCTCACAGGTAGCCCAGCAGCCTGATTCCACTCCCAGCTTGGCTACCTGGCCCATTTGTCCTGGGTGACTTCTCTTTCTGAGCCCAGCCTTCCTCATCTAGGAAATGGGCAGGACCCCTTCCCTCTGAAGCTGTCTGAGCTCGGTGAGTTAATGCAGATGGATGCATTGCAGGTGCGAGGCCATACCTAGCTTTCCTCCAGGGCTGAGGGCGGCCACCTCCATGCTCAATCTCCTCCAGCTGCTGGGGGGAGCCATGAGAGGCTTGTTGCTCGGCCATAATCAGAGCTGTGATGACTAACTTTGTAAGGAACTATCAATTATTAAAAATTAAATTAATTGTTTCAGCCAAGCATAAATATCCTTAACAAAGACTCTTTTTCCAGCAGGCCGACCAATCTAATCAACACGCTAAAGCACAGATATTTAATTAGATTTTTGATGAAAAATTGTGTTTAATTTCAAGTATAATCAATTATTAATTACCGTAATGAGTGAGTCTGACTGGGTTTACTAATTAACTCATTTAAAAATTATGAATAACCTTTTCATTTGTAATTATTTTCTATATCCTATCAAGTTCTAGATAAGAATTGCGTCACCTCCCCAACACTGGGGGAGGAGGAAACAGAGCAGGGAAAGAATTGTTCTTTCTCTGGTGTCTGCTCCCAGCTGTCATATCGGGATGGAAGCCCGACAGACCCATTTGACATTCAGTTTCTTAGATGGAAAGTTTCTTGGGAAACAAGCCAACAGTGACCTTTTTTTACAGAGATGTTTGCAGTTATTTTCATAGGAAGATGGAGGGATTAGAGTCCACAGTTAGAACCCACAATGACTGCAGGACCTGGACCTTGCCTCTGGGCTGATGTCACCCCCACCTCCATCCTCCTCCCCCCTCCCCCCTCCCCCCCTGCCCCACATGGGCTCTATGGCCTGGGATGAGAATCTAGGGAGGACCCTCCCAGCCTGGGGACCTCTTCAGAGAGAAGATGTGTCTTTCTGCCTGAAAGCAGGCCCATTCAGAGATGCAGCCATTGAGGACGAGCGCCTTGTATTTTTGTTTGTTTGTTTTCATTTTTGAGTGCCTTGTTTTATTCACCCCTTCTCCCAGGGAAGGTCACATGTACTTTTTAGTCTCCCTTTCAATACTCTACCTTTTCTTTTCTGAAGAAAAAGGGAAATCTGTGTGCAGAACAAAATTGGGAGAGAATGCTATCAGGGAGGATTAGTTACAAATCAAATCATGAAGCTTCCACAGTCATGGCAATACGTCTTCATTTTTCATAATTTAATTTTTTTAAAAACAAGAGGCAGTGTGGTCTAGAGTAGTAAAAATAACAGGGGTCACTTTTCATCGTTCATAAGATCAGTTAGCGTTGATTGTGTGCGACCCAGTGCCCTTCTCTGCTCTGTTCGAAGCACTTTGCTTGTGTTTCCTCATTGAAATTTCCCAACAACCTGTGAGTTATTATCCCCAATATATGGATGAGGTCATGGAGACCCTGTGAGCTTGAGTAACTCCCCCCCACCCTCCGCCGCCACCATCACCTGGTAAATGGCAGGACTGTGATCAGCCACCCCTTGGCACCAAGGCTTCCAGTGGACGCTTTTAAAATATCTTCTCTTTCGAGCTCACAGTCTTGAGAATGCTATAACTTTTCCATCTTAATTTTGTGTTTTGAATTCCATGCATCTTCCAAACCCGTTTCATGTATCTTCTCTCTGAACACTCCCAGGAGTTCTGTGAGCTAGGCGTTATATTCTGTACAGGCAGTCCTCGGGTTACGTCGGACTCGATATATGTTGTTTCATGGTTATGTTGCCATCTCCCATTTATTTACAAAAAAAAAAAAGTTCTGTCATTTGGACATATGTATAGATAGATGGGCTTCATGTTTTTTATTATTTATTTACCACAAGTAAAGGTCAGGAATTATCTTTCTTTTAATTTTTTTTTACTGTTTCACTTCATTACTGCTGTGTATGTGCGCCATGTGAGTGACGTAGGTGCTTATGTGGGTGGGTTCTGACTTACGGTGAAAATCGCGTTAGGTAGTGCCACAGGAACGGACTTCCCACCTAACCCGAGGGCCTACTATATTTTCTAGAAGAGGAAACTAAAGCTCAGAGAAGTGAACAGCTTGCCAGGTCAAGATCTCAATAAACAATAGAGGATTTCAAAGGCTGAACTTTCAGCCACTACACTGTAGATGCTGGGCTTGAACAGGCGATGCACAATCAATAGACCCCACTTCAGGCCCTGGCCCTGTCTCTTGGTGACTGTGTAAATTTGAGCAAGTTACTTAACTTCTCTGAACCCCAGTTTCTACTGTCCTTGTGGTTCATATAATGGGTGTGACTGGAACAGTTAGCCCCGTTTTATAGAAGAGGAGAGAGAGAGAATAGCCTCATGGTTGAGAGCCTGGACTCTGCTGTTAGAAGCTGTGTGACCTTAGGCAAGTTTATATAACCTATCTCAGCCTCAGTTTACACTTCTGTAAAATGAAGATAATAAGTGGCTACTTCCCAGGGTTGTTGAGATATTTCAGTGAGATGATTTGCATTAAGTTCCTAGTGCACTGCCTGGCAAGGTGTTAGCATCCAATGAACATTAGATAGCCTTTTTATTAAAAGCATTATTAGTACTGTTCACATCCCCTAGAGTATAAGTAAGTCGAGCAAGAACTCGGACCAGCCCCGTGTCCCTGCAGTGCCCACGGGCTTCCCAGACTGTGCTGGTCACAAGGGCAGCTGACAGAACCACCAGGGGCACCTGTCAGAAGACATTTGTGGGGATGCCTCACTGTTCCCGGGAAGCAGCGGTAAGAGGCATTATGCATTGCCAAAGAAGCGCCTCACGTCGTTCCTTCACCTAGGACGAAAATTGGTCTTTGCTTCAGTGACAGTTGCCTCCGTCCAGATGACACTGACAGCTCCCCTCACATTCCAAACGTCTGTGTGGAAAGCAGACACCAAGTGTGTGTGGATTAACATCTTCAAATGCCTGTCCTTCCAGATAGGCCTTCGGAACAGGAGGCGAAAAAGGCCTGTTAATAATACAAAACCCAGGCATGGCTTTACGTTTAAATGGAGACATGAGATTACCCTAGGAAGCTGTTTCTTCTGTCGTAGATCCAGGTCTACCCTGTGGGGCAAGGGTGTTACTGTGATGTCTCTAAGGCAGTACAGTGTCCTGATGAGAAGAAAGACAGGATTCGGAGCTTGACCCAAGTGGTGGAAACCCCAGCCCTGCACTCTCCCACACAACCCTTCTGAGGCTTGGTTTCCGCATCTGCAAAGTGGGAAGAATAGTAGTACTTTCAGGAGGCGATTGCACCTTATGAAAAGACGAAATGAGATGATGTTGAAAAAGCGCAGGTCACTTGACAACAAAGGTGTCCCTTGCTGGTGGCCTGGGGAGAGGGTCACTCTTTCTTGGACTCAGTTATCTCAACCCAGGGTGTGGTGGAAGTGGACAGTCCTGCTCGGTCCTTCCTGGTCGACACCTCTCTGCCTCTAGGACATTGAACCTGCACATTGGGGTAGAGTCACAAATGTGGGCGTAGCAGCCTCTGGGTAACTAACTACAGTGGAACATTCCCACGTGCTCAGCCATGAGGGATTCTCTTTTCTAGTTCCATCATATTTCTCACCTCCACCAGCCGCTGATTGTGGATTGAAAAAAATAAAATCAGAAACCTTGCTTGAAGTGGTGATCATCTAATTTATAACTGAGAATGTTGCTCAGCTTAATTGCTGCTTTTCAAAAGACAGTCATTAGAGAGCATTGCTAGTTTGAGTATTACTGCCGTGGCAGGTGTGGAATTGGATTGCGGTGGATGGGCTTGGCCACCGGTGTGATTTGCGTAGGCCTGTGCAGGCTCTCAGGACCTCTGACATTTCACCCTGCGGACTGGCCTTCAGCACAGCCACAGTCCAGTGAGAAGGGATATTAAGCTTCCCTCCTGTTTAGGAGCAGCGCGGCTTACTCTCCTAGCTCCTCGTGTCTTATTCTTCTGCATATTCAGTTCCTTGCACAAAGCCTGGCACAAGCTGCTGTGCTTGGTAAGACCTGGTTGAATAAAGGACCTTGAATAAAGATGGTTAAACCTGCCGAGCCTTTTTTAGACAGAAGAACAGTATGAGCAAAAGCGTGGTGGCAGAAATGTGCATTTTATGTCCTGGGGCTCAGGTACCTGGGAAATGGACACGAGATGACTAAGAAAGGATTAGAAATAGAGGGCTGGGTGATTGTACCCTCCATGCTCCCCCCAATATCCCCATCTGGTTCAGCTCTTGCAATATCAGGATCCCAGGTGCTGTCTGCTTCCTAAGCACTGGCCTGTTGTGCTTTGGGCCTGGTGGTTATTAGTGAGCAATAAGCTCATTTTCTCTCCTTTCTGTTCGACTTCACATCATGAGAGAAGCCATAGATTTAGCTTTATAGCCCAAAGAATGGGAAATGGAGATGATTGAACTTGATCTTTTAGGAGGAGGAAAAAGTGATAAAGATACAGGATCCTGTTTTGAAAGCCTTCTCTCTAAGATTGACTCCTTCATGCTGCTCAGTGGGCATTGCTAATAGCAAGATATATATAGATTGTTTTATATATATATATATAACAGACCCCAGACAGGTATCCTCCAACCCCCAAAAGGAGGACCTGAGGAGACCAGCTGGGCTTTCCGAAACTGTTTGAAATACCATGAGGAGGAGGGGGCAGAGTCAGGCTCACAGGGTGGAATGACAGGAAGGCAGATTTGAGGTCCTGGGGCAAAGACTGCTGTAACAAGGGGAGCTGCCTGCCTGGAGTGGGCTTCTTGTGTCTGGAAGGAGAGGAGCGAGGGGTATGTGCCCAGACTCTATAGAGGCCTACTGTCCTTCCGCCATTACTAACTGTGCCACCTGGGAAAGGACTTAATCTCCTCAGGATGCCTTTCCTCATCTGTAAAAGAGGAACAAACAGAAGACCAGCTGAAATGAGTAAGTCATTCAGCACGTTTCAGCTCCGCAGGAAAGGAAATGTTCCAGCTTGCAGTTCTCACTCTCTGCCCACCCTCCCATCTCCTCCCATTGGTGGAATCCAACCAGAAGCCAGAGCCCAAGGGATGATGTAGGCATCATGAGCCGGCCTCCCAGGGCACGGAGCGGGGCCGGGAAAGAGAGAGCGGATCTGGAGGACAAGAGGATCCCTACTCTTCATAATTCCTTTCCATGGCAATGCTAGCACTCTGAGACCCAAACCACACTTAACCCCACAGGCCCTGACCACTTGTATTTAAAATCAGAGTTATTGAGATAGAATTTACATGCAGAAAATTAATATTTTGTAGGTGTACCATCCTGTGAGCTCTGACAGAGTTGCATGACCATCACCCTAGTCAAAGCATAGCCCATGTCCATCACCCTTTTGTGGTCTGTCGTCTCTCCTCATTCTCAGCCTCTGGCACCCACTTACCTGTTCCCTGTCTCGGTAGTTTTAGGCGCTGGTGTTGAGAGGTGTCGTAAAGATGTGATTTATTTACTGGATTCAGTCTCAGGTGTTACCTAGCATAACCTTCAAACCCTTAAGATAGCAAAGTGGTATTGAGGAAATTTTATGATATAATTCAGAATTCAAAATATCAGGACAAACAACTGAGGCATTCTGGGGTTTTGTGTGTGCTGTGCTTGACCTCCTAAAGGATAACAGCCAAAAGCCTCCATGTGGTCGGCATGAACTCACATATTCACATTCCTCTGTCCTTCTCATGGACCATTTCTTCATGCAAACAGTTTCAAGAATTGACACAATTCTCATTCTTGACAAGATGAATAGCTCTCCCATATTTGTGCCATTATTCTCATTGTGTTCCTGCTGTTACCAGCTGTTTGCTATTACAAATAGCACTCTGAACAGCTTTGCACCTCCTGCCCTGTTTTCTTCTCTTGGTTACTTTGGGGAGGGTGTTCCCCAGAGCAGTGCCCCTGGATCAGTGTGTGGACAGGTTACAGCTCGTGCTC
>PVJC01001379.1:0-95263 GCA_004026665.1 Murina feae
GGGTGAGTGGGAAAGAGTTGGCAGCCTGCTTGGCGGCTTCCCAGGTCCCTTCTGGGGATCAGGGAGCAGGAAAAGGCTGGCCTGACCACGAGGTGGGGTTTTCCCTGCTTTCTGGTGGCTGGAGGAAGATGGGCAGTAGACAAGCTTGGGAAGCAGGCAGCACCCAGCCCTGGTCACAGGTCAAAAAAGAGAACAACATGCAGGGGAGGGCAAGAGTCTGAGAGATCAACATAGAGGGGGTGCCTGCTCCAAGCCTCCACAGTGTGCCTGGGGGCAGGCCCCCGGCAGGTAGACACACATAGGAGGACTGCTCCGAGCCTCAGATGCGGCTGGGGGCAGGTCCCCAGTGGTGACGCACACACATATATACACACACACACACACAAAAGGCGCCTGGCAGACTGGGGCCATCATAGGACATCCACTGAGGGGTCCCAGACTGTGAGAGGGAGCAGGCCGGGCTGAGGGACTTCCTCCACCCCGAGTGCACAAATTTTTGTGCACCGGGCCCCTAGTTATAAATAATGTAAGTTAAAGTAATCCATTTCTGACCCCCAAATGATTCCCTGCTTTAACCTTTCTTATATATAGTACATGCCTAATGTACTGTTTAATCTATAAATAAATACTTCTTAAATTTATCAAACCACCCCCTACTAGCCTTAAATGAATTTTTAACATATCACTAAAATGCTATCACTGGCTAACTGTTTTTTGTTTATCCAATCAACAACAGTTTTTCTACTGATTCAATCGCTTGTGATTGTTTTGTGAGCACCTTCACACCTTTGGCAACATTAGCACCCTTGATGGTCTCTTTATGTCTTAAAATGGGGCTAATCATTGATTTTGCCAGCAACAAAAGCATTCTCTCACGCTGAGGTATCAGCATGAAGGGATTTTCAGGTCTAAAACTGAAGTTTTGGTTGACAACCTAGACATTTTTTCTGTGAATTTTTCAAGATGGTTTGATTGTACTAGAATTAGTGGGGTTGATCACATTGTAAGGAACAAAATTGTTGAATCAGTGTATTGTACACCTTGAGCTAATATAGCCAATATAAGACTGTATACCATCTATTTACTGAAATAAAAAAGACAATGGCATTTTACTACTGTGGTCTTCCTCCCCAGAACCTGTAACCCCAGTCTAACCATGAGAAAAACACCAGGGGAACCTCAGATTAGGGACATTATGCTAAATACCTGGCAAGTAAGTACTCTTTGAAACTGTCAAAGTCATCAAAAATAAGAAAATGCTGAGAAAGTTACAGCCAAGAGAAGTCTAAAAAGAAAAAGAATAGTAAATGTCATTTGGCATCTTAGCTGGGATCCTAGAACAGAAAAAGAACATGAGGTGAAAATTTGAACATAGTATGAACTTTAGTTTATAATAATGTATCAATATTGGTTCATGAATCATGACAAATGTATCATCATTAAATGTTAGCGATAGGGGAGAACTGACTGTGTGAGGATATGGGATATGTCTAAAACTATTGCAAAATAAAGTACTTTATTAAAAACCCTCTAGAGGTTTCCGAGTCCCAGGTGCAGGACAGGGTCCCAGGGTTGGGGGAGGAGGGGGGAGGACCTCCACTAGACATTTCTAGGTAGTTTAAGTGATGCACATGAAAGGGGTTGAAAATGAATGTTGCCTTTGCTTATAATATGCACTTCCAGATCGAGTGTGGGTACTCTGGTGCGCTTGGGCTCTCTGTACTAGCTGTAAGATAATTTCTATGCAAAAAAAAAATTAAAAAATGAGTAGTTGCATTAAAGATAAGATACACACCCTGTCCAACAAGAAAATGAGAGTGTGTGATGCCTGTGTGTGAAATGCATTAGTGATGACCAGGAGCAGCCCCCTCTGACTTCTGCTCTCTCAGAGGCAGTGTTCTAAAGATGAGCCCGAAACTCCTGCACTGAGGTCCCAGAGCTTTCCTTGTAATTGGCTCACAGAGGGCTCCTCACCAAGCCGGCCTACCATCAGATGGATGACCACACTATCCTTTTTTTCCTTTAACGGAAAGTGGCTTTCTGTCTCCCATCCCCAACTCCCACCACTTGACATATACTCTGCTTTGTTCTCATCTTCAAGGCCTCTTGACATACTATCTAACAAGAGTAATATGCAAATTAACCATCACTCAGAGACAAAGATGGCGGCGGCTGGGACAAGATGCTTGCGTCATTGCCATGGTGACGATGCAGGCATTCTGCCCCAGCCCACTGAAAGAGGGCCTCCGGGCCTGCTTGGTTGCTGCTGCCCCTGGGGTGCCAGGCCCCCTGCCGGCTGGGTCTCCGCTCTTCCAAAGAGCGGAGACCCAGCCGGCAGGGGGCCCAGAACCCCAGCAGCTTTGAGCCTCGCCTCGGCCACTGGGGTCACTGGGGTTCAAAGTGTGGAGACCCAGCCTGCAGGGGGCCTGACACCCCAGCAGCTCTGAGCTCTTCCTCAATGCTGGGGCCGCTGAGGTCAGAGGAGCAGAGACACAGCCTGCATGGGGCCCAGCACCCAGCAGCCCCAAGCCCTGCCTCAGCGCTGGGGTTGGAGGAGCAGAGACACAAACCTTTGAGTGGGCCCAGCACCCAGCAGCTCCAAGCCCCAGAGCTGTGGAGGCGCTGGGGCCACTGGGGCTACAGCAGAGACACAAATCTGCAGGAAACCTGTGGAAAGGGAGATAAACTATCATAACTTTATCTTCTTTTCCACAAGATGAGAAAACTGACTCTGATTTATTTAGTGATATGGCCCACACCTTTCTACAAGCACAGCGTGTGTTATGACCACTCCCAAGAAGGTCTGGTCAGAATACTGTCTCCAGGGAATAACACTCCTGTGGCAAATCATCTAAGAAAGGAAACAAGCTTTTATTGGGTTTATTCTGAAGGTCAGAGAACATGCCACCCCAACACATGCTGTGTTGTTATATTGATGATCTTGAGCTGCAGATGCTTGAAAAACAGCAAATGCAAGGAGAGGCTTTCTCTAAAGTCTCCCGATCTGCCTAAAGTCGGACCCCCACAAAAGGTTCCCTCAATGAGAAAAGTGTCATCAGCCAGTGAAGACTGACTCCTGTCACAGGAGACTACAAGTTGACATCACACCCAAACTTTGTTACAAACTATCTCTCCCACCCCCATTCATCTTTCCTAAAACTCATGTACTCTCCTCTAAGAGGCCTAGATATTCTGTCTCCTTTCCCTAGGAAGAAGGTATTTAAATCTGGACTCTAAGCTACCTTGGGGAGTTATTCATTTTTCCCTGGGATCTCCCACATATACACGAAGTACACATGTTAATGAACTTTTGTTTTTCTCTTGGTAATCTGTCTTTCATTACAAAGGCCTCTGCTAAGAACTCAGAAGAGTAGAGGAACACTATTTTTCCTCCTCCATAATTTTATCTCTGAAAATCAAGTCCCAGACTAAACAGTGAGTTTGGCTCAAGTGCCAAGCAGTCCCAGCTGAGGGGAGGGAAGTTTCTAGGGGGAAATCAATGATATTGTCATCAAAGTAGGACAGAGGGCACATGCATGGTTGCTGGTGGGAGTTTAAACTGGTTCATCATTTTTGATAAAAATGTTCAAGGTACATCCAAGAGTCTTTTTCTAGGAATCTCATCTGCTGAGATAAAGCACCAGTGCATAAGCCCTGGTCAGAACCCAGGATGCTACTGTGGGCTCCCCTTTCATAATAGGAAAACCTGCTAACAACCTGCATTTTTAAGACAAGGTGACATCTATACTAATAAAAAGGTAATATGCTAATTAGACTGAATATCTTCCAGATGACCTTCCAGACGTCCTTCCGGACGAAGCCATGGTGGCAGGGCTGAGGCAGAGGCAGTTACAGGTTATCAGGCAGGCAGAGAGTAGTTAGTAGGATCAGGACAGTAGGGGAGAGCAGTTAGGGGGATCAGGCCAGCAGGCAGGTGAGCGGTTAGGAGCCAGCAGCCCTGAGGGTTCCCCAATTGGAGAGGGTGTAGACCAGGCTGAGGGATCCCCCCGAGTGCACAAATTTTTGTGCACCGGGCCCCTAGTCTATAATAATAAAAACATAATATGCTAATTAGACTGGACAGCTGAACAACCTTCCAGACGTCATTCTGGACATCCTTCCAGATGAAGCCATGGTGGCAGGGCCAAGGCAGAGGTGGTTAGTGGTGATTAAGCAGGCAGGCGGGAGAGCAGTTAAGGGTGATCAGGCAGGCAGGCCAGCAGTTACGGGCATCAGGCTGGCAGGCAAAGTGGTTAGGGGTGATCAGGCAAGCAGGCAATTGGTTAGGGCCAACCAGGCAGGCAGCCAGCCAGAGTAGTTAGGGGTGACCAGGCATGAAGGTGAGTGGTTAAGGGTAATGAGGCAGGCAGGGAGGGTGGTTAGGGGCTATGAGGCAGGCAGGCAGGCCAGTGGTTGGGAGCCAGTGGTCCCAGATTGTGAGAGGGATATCTGACTGCTGGTTTAGGCTTGATCGCACAGGGATTGGTCCTAAACAGGTAGTCGGATAGCCCCCCAGCTGTCGCTGGTTGGGAGAGCGTGCAGGCCAGGCTGAAGCTTCCCCGCCTCCTTGCATAAATTTTGTGAACCGGACCTCTAGTCTATAATAATAAAAGTATAATATGCTAATTAGACCAGATATCCTTCTGAACGACCTTCTGAATGAAGCCAGGGCTGAGGGAAGTCCAGGTCCTGGGTGCCAGAGGGAAGCCAGTGCTGGCAGCCAAGGGAAGGAAGGCCTACTCTTGGATGAATTTCGTGCATTGGGCCTCTAGTTACTTCAGAATAAATTAAAATCTTCTCAGATTGGGTCCTGGAATAATCCCAGAGGGGAGAGTTTCTTTGTAAATTCTGTTTGCTTATGGATTCCATACACTGTTTATAATTTCTACAGGGTGGAAACCTCCAGACCTCTTTCCCAATTATCCAGCCCCATCAAAGACATTACCAACATGAAGAAAACATCCAAAAAGATCCTTTTCTTTAGAGTGCACGTGAAAGTCCAGCGCTTTTAATGAGTATGTTGCTTGTCACCAGGATGAGGAGCTTCTGGCCATTGCTCTTGTCCTTTTGCCTCCTGAAACTCAGGTAGCTGGGCTCTGCCTCTGACAAGTGGTCACATTTCCCAGTAGGTAAAGACTTAGAACAAATTGGAAAACAACATTTTAGAGCCAGGCCACTCACATTCAGTTTGGTGTTCCCAAGAGTCACAGCTCAGCTCAGCTCTTTCTGCACACAGGCTGTCAGAGCTGTCCCTCCCATCGCCCGAAAGCTCCTGGAAGTTGGAAAATTGCAGTTCTGATTACCCTGTGAGCAGGTGTTTTGTTTTTTTTTTTCTTTTGCAAAAAGAACAAGGTGACAAATTGCTAAATATTAGGCCTGGCTCATTTCATATTCCCTGGGCTTTTGCAAATCTAACTTGGGAAGCAAAGCTTATGCTGTAGCTGCTCAGAGCTATAAGGGCCTTTTGTTGAGGGGAAGTCCCAGAACATCTCTCCCTCATATACCCCATCTCTCCCTCATATACCCCACTCTTCCACAGGAATGATGATCTTGTACCCTAAAATGGAGTTCTATGAAGAAGAAAATCAGCCACAGCACATGATCCTCAGGGCTCCCCACTGTGTGTTCATTAATGCCCCTGTCTCCCAGGGTGGGGATGCTCATTAGAGACTGTCTTAGTAATCTCCGGCTGCTATAACAAAAATCCCTTCGACTGGGTGGCTAGCAAAGAAACAACAGAAATTAATTTCTCATAGTCATGCAGACTGGGACATCCAAGACCAAGCCAGCATAGTTGGGCTCTGGTGAAGACCTACTTCCTGGTTCACAATGGCCATTTTCTCACCATGTCCGCACATGGCGAAAGGAACTAGAGCGTTCTATGCAGTCTCATTCATAGGGGATCCACCCTCATGGATAATTACCCCGTAGAGCTCTATGTCCAAACACCATGATATTGGGAGTCGGAACTTCAACATATAAATTTGTGGGGGACACAAACATTAAGGCTATAGCAGGAACTTCCCGTACACTGCTCAGCCCTGTGCTACAGGCATTTCCCGCTGAAGTGGAGGCGCCATCAGCTGGTGGGGAGCCCTGGGGTGTCGGCAGCATAGTTCTCTGCTAAGTCGCTGGTGCTGAGTTTCAGGTGCCTCTGGTCCAGGGATCTCTTTCTGTTAGATTCCCACTCATTCCCTGACCTGGAATTGTATGCCAAAAGTGTGCCATGGTCATGAGTGATTCTACAGATCCTTCTGAAGCAGCTGGAGGGGTGTCTAGTCCATGAACCTCATATTTTGGAGGAAGTTTTTTAACTCAAGCTGTCTCCTCTCTTTCACCACTGCCCTGGCCCCGTGCTTTATTGATTGGCTTCTGGTGTGCCTTCTGTCCACCACCAAGCATCAGTGCTCATTCTTATGAGACCTAATTCTGCCCTGGTTTCCTGTGGCTGCCATGACTGACTGACCTGGTTTGACCAAGATTCCAGTATTAAGACTGAAAACCCTGCATCCCAGACCCCTTTAGTCCTGAGCAAACCAAGTTAGTTGATTACTCCATCTGTGGCTCACTGGCCTACACTCAGGAGGGTGGCCCAAAGCTGTGGCCTGGCCTTGGTAGCTGGCTCCCTTTCCTAAAACTGACTTCCTAAGAGTGTGATCATGTATGTTCCCTGGCATTCAGGAGTTGCCAAAATACATGCTTTGTTTACTGGCTGAGTCTCTTTTGGTTGTGGGAGGAGGCTAACAAATTAACTTCGACCCTGATAATATTCACACAGAGCTCCCATGTCCTGGAGTCCCTTTATCAATAAGGCTGCCTTTTCTGGATGTTTCTTCATGTGCTGAATCAATGGCTGCACTTAGCTCTGTTAGATGTTAGGCAAGCATGTTAAAATCGCAGCCCACAACAAATATTTTTGCAGTCCTAAAATTGCAGTAAGAAATGTTTTACTAAAGATTTCATAACTTAATTTTTATAATATCCTAGTATACATTATTATTAATAACAAACTACAACATTTGCTAATGGCTGATTACTGTATAGTGTTGCATTCATTTCCCTTATGCACCCTTTGCGCAGGTGCACCATTTCTCTCCACTAATACTAGCAGTGAATATTTTAGCAGCCAATTGCCACGTCATTAGTCTTGGACTGACTTGTTTGGTGTGCGCAACAGGAAATATTTCACTTTCGGAGAACAAGACAAATAGGTTTATTTGCATTACGCTTATTAATTTTTACAGTTATTCAGTTTCTGGTAAGTTAATGTTCAAGAAAAAATATTAATTTTTTTCAAAATGTTCTATTATTTTATGGTAACGATGACTCATTTATTTCAGCCCTTTGTATTCAGCATGTCTGCATTGAAATAAATCTACGTTTCTATAAAAATTGAAGCTTTTGTTTTTTTGTGGCCACAGAAACTTAAACCTTGTTTATTTGGCATATGTAGCCTCTGTATTTGACATGCTTGATCTATAGCCTCAGAAGAAGCTATTTAGAACACCTGGATCCACTCACCCCCAGTGATGGGGCCAGGAGATTCTCAAACTGCAGTTAAGCCTATGCAGTCTTGTTTACTGGCTCTGGGAAACAAAACCCTAACAGCAGTGCTCACTGAACAGCAGCCAGCTGGCTACCACTGCTCTACTACAGTCTCTGAATCAAAATGAGCAGTAGGATTTCTGAGAAGAGAAGGTATCTAGGTCTGAGAGACACAGGGAGGCTTCTGGAGAGCAATGGGCTAAGAGAGAGGAAGAATGAAAAGGAATCCCTGGGGTCAGGTTTTTAAAGCATAGGGCCACACCATCAGTCCATGACACAAGAACACTCACACACCTGACTGACTTCTCTTCTATTCACAACCATTCTGGTTTGGGAGACAGAAGATACTGCAAATGATCTTTGACCCCAACCTCCTCCCAGTGATTATATCTGCCCTAAACCACCCAACTATCTAGTTGCCTATACTATTTAAACCTTCCAAGGAAAGGAAAAAGCAGGGACTTAAGTAATCCATTTTAACTATAAAATGTCTTTTCAGTCAGTATATATATTTTTTTCTCTTACTTTCCTGCATTGCTAGCCATTTTTACCTCATTGTTATTATCATACCTGCAATTTCTCTTTTTTAAAACTGTAAGAGAAATCAAGCTGGACAGATTTTCCCTAGTGTTTGAATCACATCCTGGGAGTAAGTTAGGAAAATGTCTGTTCTTATGTCTGTGTGACTTGAGTGTGAGTGTGCAGGGGTGAGGGGTGAGTGATTATTGGTGGACAAATGAGAAAGTGGTGAAGTAGTTTGGGAATAATGAGTGAAATGCAGAAATGTGCACTAATTTGCTCCTAATAAATAAGATGGGCTCTGTCCAAGGCATGGATTCAATTTTTCTATGAGCCCTGCTCCTGTCTGATCTATTCCCTCCTCTTTCTCCCATCCCATCTCAGGTTACTTTATTTTCCTGCCTGCTTCTCTAAGGAAAGCCTGTGCTCAAGACTTTCATTCTCACCAAAGCGTAAGTGGTAGATGGTAGATCAAAGGAGGACCACTTTGAATTCTTTTCTACTTTAATTAGACTACACTCAAACTATAACTATGGTAGCTAAATTGTAGAATATCAATTACAGGCTGATAGGCTGGAAAGGATTTTTAAGCCTTTGGGGATCCTGCAGAATACAAACTATGGCAAATCTGACTCCACCTAAAGATAAGGCCAACTTTGCCAGAAATTTAGTCAAAGGTGAAAACAAAGATGAAGATTTATGCTTGACTACAATAGCTCAGGAAAGTAGGAAACCTGTGTTGCGGAATTAGAGTACTAGTCCCTCCCTTTTCTGTTTGCTGCTCAACTGCATTTCTTTCAAATTCTGAATCACTTCCTAAAAGTTTAATGGATTTGAAGTCAGCCAACATCTTATCTATCATCTCCTAAGATATTACCTATTATCTCTTCCCTATAAGGCAATCTGCTAATGTTCCTTGAGGGCCTATCTACCAAAAGTATTTTGCTGTTTCTTCTGTAGAATACAAAATGAATACATGAATACCTTCCTTATAGGGTTCTTGTAATAATTAGAGGTAATCTTTGCAAAAGTGTTCCAGTATAAAATAAGCACTCAATAGGTGGTTGCTACTGTTGCTTCATATATATTCCAGCTTGAATGCTTTCTGCCTGCTTGACTTTGAACTCAATGAACTTCTCTGAGCCTCAGTTCCTCCTGAGATAATATGTGTAGCTCCTACTTTATGAGTCTGTTAAGAATCTCCAATAATATTTACATATGTAAAGTTGTTTTGCAAACTATGAAACACTAAGAAAACATAAGAAATCATTCATCTGTCAGAGGGAGGAAAGCTCAGACCCAAATGCTCTTGTTAAGTCTCCTACCACCTGGAGCAGGCTCAGCAGGAGGTCTGGGACACCTTCAGGGACCTGGCCACTTCCGGAGGTATCAGTGTAGGTCCTTGTCTGATTGAGCACATAGGATGCTAGAAGGTAAGGCTGCAATTGGTCTGAATTATCACCTCCTCATTGCATCATCCATTTGTTTATTCATTCAATTTTTTTTAGGAGAAAGAGTTTATTTTCTTGACCTTCCAACTCTTCTGAGGATTAAACCAAGAGAATCTCCTCTTCAATTTCTATTACAGAGCAAAGTGGAATGATGCATATATCTATCTGAAGAGACAACTGGGTAACAGTGAGCTCCTGAAGTGACCTAGTGGATAAAAGGGGGGATTCTATGGAAAGTAATCTCATAGGACAATCTGATCATAATTCCTAACTGGGCAGGTCATGGTGAGTAGTCACACACCAGGCCTATGACTTCTTTAGTGAAAGGTTTTAAGCCAGCCATATCCATTGTTTTTGTGCATCTAATACTCCTTTGACATACCAGAAGTAATACCCTTCGAAGGGGGTATTAACTCTCAAGAGGACAAATCATTTTGTTAACTATCCTGTAATACAATCCCTGCCTTGCTTTCTCCAATCTTTCTTAATATTCAAATGCATAAAAGAAGCTGCAACACTACTGTTCTCCAGAGCATTTGAGATCTTGCGTATGTCATCAGTTTGGCTTAAATAAACTTTCATAGAAATTCTCTATGGTTTGGATGTTTCTCATGTCGACAAACCAGACCTTTGATCTCAGACTATGTTTGCTACATTTGAGGAACTGTGGGCTGGGCTGCTGGAGATGTATCAGAAAACCCCAGTAAGCGTGTTTGGAAGGCCCAATGGCTTGTGGAGTTCCAGAACCTGTCATAGTGGTTATGGAACACTGTGTAGAAAGTGCTGTGTAACAAGCCTTTGGCTCACTGATATGCATAGATTTTTATATTCTAGCTAAGGGAATTGAACTCCCTCATTAAAACAAAATGCAGATGCTCCAAAGTTTTAGTCCTCATAGGAGACTGCTTAGGTAAGGCAAGGTATTTGATCCAACTACATCTACCTCTATTCTTCTTACATTTTATCTGTCCCAGGGGTTTGTTCTCTTTAATTACTGTGGCCATTGTTGCATTGGTTTCCTTTCTAAACCTTGGGCCAGGAGTAAACAAATATTACCTTTCAGTCTGCAGGCCGACGCTCCATCCACTGAGCCAACCAGGTAGGGCGAAAGGCACATATTCTTAATCCCAAGGATGGAGCAACATTTTGCCTGAGCTCCTAGCTTCCCAAATCCTCATATACTGTGTCCCTATAGATCATGTGTTAGATTTTGAGACCAAGCCAAAGTCAATAAAGAAG
Source organism: Murina feae (assembly GCA_004026665.1). Taxonomy (NCBI): domain Eukaryota; kingdom Metazoa; phylum Chordata; class Mammalia; order Chiroptera; family Vespertilionidae; genus Murina; species Murina feae. The sequence continues at coordinate 10,755 of PVJC01001379.1, forward strand.
ACTTTAAAAGACTTCAGTAGGCTGTCTACCTAGTCCTTACTACTGGTCTGAGATGTGAACCTTTTCTCAAGTGATTGGCAGGTTTATGCTACTATTTATGATGAGTGAACAACCTTATACTTTTATCCTTCTACACACCACAGCCTTGTCTCCATCACAGCCCCTTGTATTAAAAAAGTATGAGCCAATTCAGTGATAACCCATCTGTATAATGACCAGTTTGCTGTCTATCAGAATGCACCACTAAGATCTGTAGCAGGAGCATAAGTGATGGACTGCCCTTTGGTCCACCATAGTGCTCAGTGAGGCCACACTCTCGTGAGTTGTTCTCAGCTGCTCTGAGTGTGCCAGTGGTCCTGAGGCAGGCCCATTCTGGGCGACACTGGACTCCTGTAGGTGACTTGACTAGAGGCTGAACCTGACCTGAAATTTTGCTGCAGTTCAAAGTTCTTCTTGCCCAATTCTCCTCCATTTCCTCTCTCCTTCCACATTTGTAAGACCTGCAATGTGGTCTAAAGATGCTGCCTGGATGTCTCTCCCAGTAAATTTCTTAGAAATCTAATCTTATTTTAGCACCTGTTTCTCAACAGACACATAACATAACTAGTAACCAAGGAGATGTTTGGTTACACTTTTGAGATATGTTTACCAGCGTAATCTGTGTGAATTTGGACTTTCATGTGTTTCAGTTCTCTAGACATCCGCTAGCCTCTGGCTGTCCTGATAGTTCAGAGCCCTGGGTTAGCTGATGGAGTCAGAGCAGAATGAAATTTGGTTTCTTTTCACTGGATTTCCCCCCTCTGTTTCCTAGGGCATCTATAACTACAGGAGGGTACCTTAGCATATAGCTGCTTTCAGACTGGGAGCATGAAGTCTTCAAGAATTCGGCCAAGGCAACTCACTTACGTCTGCTTAGGTATATTAGCTAGCCACTTTGTTACTGTTTGGCAACCTAACTGGTTCTAGGCTTCTGACAGTAGCAAAAACAAAACAAAAACAAATAAAATCCCACCTTATTTGGGAAACCTTGAAATATGTTAGCCTATGGTCATTGACTTAGTAAAGAATATGCTGCTTATTTAAAAAGAAAAAGAAAATTCCATCTGTGCCCATGCTATGCTGGATACTCAATACACAGGTGAAGCATGAACTTGGGGAACCATTAATGCAGTGGTATCAGTTAATTGTGAAGAGTTCCATTTGCACTTAAAATAATTTTTAAAAGTCTTTAAACTTGGTGCATGTGTATTTTTAATTTATAATTTAGCATGGTTTTTATTTTGTAACTAGTTACACCCTGCCACGCATCGCTGTGGCTCGGTCTGGTTAAATGGAAAAGAAAGAAAAGAGAAAGTGCGCATTTCTAATATGTTTAATTGCACAATGCTTGTGAGTATACAATGCGCCCTCCTGGGCAGCTGCCCCTGGCATGCCGCCGCCCCCACCTTGCCCAGCTGGTCTGGCCTCATAAATGTGCGCCTCTGCATCCCGGGACCCCCAGCGCTGGACTGCACCCCGCTCCCCACCCGTGGACCTCACCCCGCACCCCGTGCCCCATGTCCAAAGTGGCCCAGCCACTCCCAACTCCCGCTGGCAAGGGCCCTCACTGAGCCGTCCAAAAGCCAGAGGAAAAAGGAGCTGAGGAAGCTCCTCTGCCCTCGCCCACCACATTCCCATGAGCCCTCAGTCACCAGTGTAGGGGGAGACCGTGGCACACACCTGTGCCCTGAGCCCCATCCCAGCCCCGGCCCGAGGCCCAGCCCCATGCTGGTTGATATTTCGCAACATGATAACTGGCATGCCAATTTTCAATTGTAGTACATGTGGTGGCATCCCTGGCAGATCAAGTGAATTCCAAAATTCTGTTGGATAATTAACCGCTTCAACTGCTTCCACAACAGTGCCGATGGACTTGTATGTGACTGCCTGGCTTTGAATGTTAGACTGAATAATATTGTTAAGTTCGTAGTATGTGTTGCTTTTATGTCCAACAGATGGCACTGTTTTTTTAAAAAAAAACACACACATGTTTTTACCTGTTTTTTTAAAAAAACATGTTTTTACCTGTTTTTTCAAAAAAAGCATGTTTTTACCTGTCATAGGTGTGACATCTATATAATGTAGGTATATAAAAACATGCATGTATTTAAATGCAACGTTGTGTCAAAATTTCAAAGCAATTGGTGAAGAATTTTCGGAGATTTGAGATTTTGAACAAACGAACACTTACATTTTCATTTATGTAGACTAGAGGCCTGGTGCATGAATTCATGCATGGGTGGAGTCCAGCCAGCCTGCCCTTATAAGGGCTGATCAGGCTGGGCCAGCCGGGTGGAGGAGCCATACGTGGTTGGCTGGCTGGCCCTGCCCCCTGGTCAAACTCTCAGTTGAACTCCTGGTCAAGGGAACAATTTGCTTATTAGCCTTTTATTATATAGGATTATTTATAGAAAGGAACCTTGTGATATTTTCCACATGCAGGGTCTATAAAGTTCTCCATCTGGTCCCAGCTGTGGGCCCTGGACAGCCAGTCTCCTACATGCACTCACGAAAGGGCATCAATCCAATGGGTGGTGTGTTGGTCAATGTTTAATGACTGTGTCTCTGAGTGAAGAGCCCTGAGTTGCAGTGTTTGCAGTTTTCTGTGTTGGCGTACATATTCCCACTGTGGGAGATTTCAAATTGTCCACGTGATGCACATGATTGTCACTGAATGCACATGATTGGCTCCCATGAGCAAGTGGGGAGCAGGGTCCAGCACCCCCTGCTTCTCATTTCCCCTACTTTCTTTGCCTTCTATTACAAAGACTTCTTGGATAGAAGACCAGTTTTGCAAAATTTACCCCCTAAAAGCTCTTGCCAAATTAAGTCACTGCTTGTGTTTAAACCAAAGCTCAGATTTCTTTGAAATTTCTATAAATAATATGCTCTACCTTCTGGTCTAAGACATCTATGGCCATCACAAGAACATTACCACAATAACAAGAACTATAAAGGCAGGAGTGATGCTCAACTCCTCATCAAAATTCTAATCTTGATGCTTAGCCATGAGAAAGATGTTTCATTGTCAACACATGGCAACTCTGAAGCATGTTGGCCAATCAAGTTCAGAGATTAGCTCAGCGGCTCAGTCACCATCCTAAGAATAAGATTCTTTTTAGAGCCATGAATGACTTTAAGGACCCAATAAATGCTATCATTCTTGCTACAGAAAAATGTGCAAGCACTTAAAAGTAAGCCTACAATTTCATGGAGATCATAAACCCAAAATGAAGGAACCTACTTGAAAGTGACTCTACAGAAACTCTTTTCTCTCTACCTGAAAGCTCCCGAATCTAAGCCCATGGAACCCCAGGGTTTTGTATAAGAAATGCTGTGACCCTGTACATGGAAACATTCTTCACAAGATTTATTCAGACCAAGCATGTTGGACTTCAAAAAGAGGTTCTGTACAAGTTCTAATATTAGACTCTGTAGAGGCACTTCTGAGCTCAGAGGAGCTGGCTTCCCTCAGGATTCTGTGGAACTGCTGGGTAATTAACAGGAATTGGGGTAAGTATTTTGGAGCTGCTTCTTCCACAGGGTTAATGCTGATTAATGAGCTGACATACATAGACATGACAGGGGCAGGAAAAGGTAGGGAGAGAAAATGTGAGGGGCCGCAAGGCGAGGTCCTTGGGTGAAAAAAAGCTCAAAGTACAAAGAATTCTCGTTAAAAATGCATGCTAGTGAGCAAGAAACCTTTACATGGCCTCATTTTTTTTGCTTCTTTCTAAAAGACTACCTAATCCAGTGGGTCTCTGATGAGTCTAGTAGGTCACTTTCCTGTTCTCTACCGAGTGCCCCTTCCATTTCTTTTAAGTTCTGCTGAAACCATCACCACCCTTGGGTCGTGTGGTGGTGCCTCTGACATAGTTTTATGGAAACAAACTTCCCCACCTATATGTTAGGCCTGAAGAAAGAAAAGTAGCTTTAGAAGCTGTTTCAATTCCCCAGTTTTCTTTAGTTCTAGGGACAAATTCCAGAACTGTACACATGTTTTTATTGGTCATTGTTGGCATATAGTTTTACTGAGGTTTTTTTTTCCTTTCTGATTCCTCAATCTGTAGCCAGAGGGCTAGATTTCCAAAGTGCCTAACATGAAGGAAAGCCTGGTCCACTCTTATCCCAGTCAGTATCCAGTGTCTTCTGAATGCTAGGTGCAGAGCTTAGTGCTGAGCGCAAACAGACTCGGTTCCTGCCATCAGGAGTGGAGATGTCTGTTAATGAGGGAATCACGTAAATGAATGTAAATTACACCTGTGGTCAGTGGGAAGGAGAGGTGTGTGGTTCCCTGAGGACATGGAATGCAGGACCTGCACTCCTGACAGAGGACAAATCATCTCAGAGAAACTGACACTGTGGTAGAGCTCTGAAGGCAGGAGGTAATGCAGGGGGCAGCTAAGCAGAGAGGAGAGTTTGTGCTCAAGGAAGCAGCCTGTGCAAAGTCCCTGGCGGTGGTAGTGGTGGTGGTCAGCACAACAAGTTCAGGGTCAGGAAATAGGCTAAAGATAGGAATGACAAAGTAAGAGACATGATAAACATAAAATTGGGGATTGTGGTTGTGGTTGGGGCGCCTGGCAGGTTGGAGGGAGATGCAGTCGAGGTGGGGAACACAGAAGGCTTTGACTATTTGATAATACCACTGTTTATTTAAAGTTGGCAAGTGAATACATGGAGTTCATTATAACATTCTTTATATTTTCATATATCCAAAATGTTTAATACTGATTGTTGGGGTTTTTTTGTGTTTTTTTTTTTTTAAGTAACACCAGTGAGCCTGAGTAAGAAGAGCAAAGGAGGAAGAATTGCAGGAGATGAGGTTGGCAGGTTGGAAAAGATGTAAGAGGATGTGTTGTCCAGCTTAACCAAATTAAAACAGCATGATGGCTATTTTCACAAGATAGTTTATCACAATCCTGAAATTCTAATTTTTGTAATCACTTGCTTTAGATTGACCTAAACTGTTGCTTATGGAATGGTGTTCATCAAGGGTTTATAACACACAACCCTTCTGCCATGGGGGCATTAAGGCACTAACCTAGCCAAATATGGATGTTCTTACTATTGGTTATAAATATACTATAGGAAAATGAAAAAACAGCAAACCTAACATTATTTAGTGCACTGTAAATTAATACAGCAGAAACACTGAGGGTTGAAGAGTTTTATTTTTTGTAAAAAGCTTTTTGAGAGTAGTCAGCCTAGCGTTTGACTTCTTCCTGTCACATACCTTACTCTGTGGAGCCAATATCTTCCATGCACATTTCAGATCCTTAGAATTCTTTCTAAGATTGGGTCAGCTTCCACCATTTTATCCTTTGAACTTCCAATGTCATGAAAAATTTCCAAGAGTTCCTTTAATATGAATTCTGTTGTTGTTGCTCATGTCACTTCTTCTGGGACATGTACCTTCTTTTTATCATAACCACTTTCCTACTTCTGTGTGTCACTTTGCTCACTTGTCCCTGTGGTTGCATGTTTAGTCTCTCCAGTGAGGGCAGAGTCCACATTCCCACACTCAGCCACTTCTTCCATAGCACCATTTATTTTCTATTTGAATTTCACTTCCAAGTGTTATCACTCTTTGTTTCTTTGCTACACTTTCATCTTCGTTGGCTAATTCTATCTTTTGATTATTCATTTTTGTAAAACATCACGTGTGTGGGAGACAAGTAGGCCACACAACTACATGCTCTGCTGTCTGTGTGTGAACTTTTAACGGATGCACGGTGACCAGTCACCCACAGACTCTAAAGGAAGTGACATGATTGGTCCTTGGTCCTGACGCATGTCTGTATTTATGTAGTGAACTGTGGTCTGAAGAGCAAGTAGCAGTTTGTATCTCATGCAACTAGTCACATTAACACACCTTGCTGACTGAAATTTGAATCATGTACACAAAGGACTAGTTTAGTTTATTTCACTAATCCATGGTGACATGCATGTTGGAATTGTGCAAAGTGAGGACTGCTTGTGTTTACATGTGAGTCTTTTATTTTGGAGAAAGCAGAGAAGAACAGAGCAGGGATCCCAGGAAATGAGACACAGGGCAGTTCAGGTAGGAAAGAAGGAGACATTTGAAGTCTAAAGGTTTCAGTAATGAAGTGCTACACTTCGAACAGTACCAGGTACCTGGCTGGAGAGTGTAGGAAGCAGGTGGAGAGGCAGAGACAGGAAGGCAGCAGCTGAAGGAGAATGATTTCAGGGGAAAATCAGAGGCTGACCAAGACTAACAATTCTTACTTTAAAGTTCTCCTAAGCTGGACAAGTGACCTTCAAAGATTCCTTGGAGAACATTTGATTGATTTTGTGTTTCTCTCCCTTTCTATCAGCTATACAGAATGAGTATTTTCTCTTATTTTTCAAAAGAAAATATTATTATAAAAATATTAGTGTTGTTAAGCAAGCCTGTTTGAATATCCACCATTAGCTATTTGTACATATATTCTTGTGACATTTACATGTGAAATGTTCCCATTGCAATGGAAGGATGGCAGACCCAGTCATTCCTATTATGCTGCCAAAAGCTTGGGATTCACTGCAAGAGAGTGATGAAAAACACTTGAAGGAGAATGAGTGAACAGTCTCCAAAGACCTTAAAGAGAATTGAGAATACACCTACTAGTAAAACACTTTATTTTGCTAATGAAATGGACTCTAAAATAATCTTTACCAGCTGGCGTGACTCATTGGTTGATCATCCACCTATGAACCAGGAGGTCACGATTTGATCCCTGATCAGGGCACATGCCCAGGTTGTGGGTTCAATTCCCAGTGGGAGGTGTACAGGAGGCACCCAATCAATGGTTCTCTCTGATCATTGATACTTCTATCTCTCGCTACTTCTATCTGTCACTCTTCCTTCCTCTCTGAAATCAATAAAAATATATTTAAAATACTTTAAACTAAATAATTATAAAAATACTATATATTCATAATGATGAGATGCAGTGAATATATATATGATTTTTAAAAGTCACAAAAGCAATGAATTGAGCATCATTCTAGGAAACTAGAGTAATAACAGTAAATATACCCGAACAAATTAAAAGAAAAAATATTTGATGTATGTTTTGTGTAGATCCACCTTAGTAAATTAAGGTAGCTCCATTCTACTTTTAGTCTACTACATTATTTTATTCTGAATAAACGTTAAATTTTACCAAACACCTTTTTGCATCTATTATCCTATATAATAAAAGCAAAATATGCAAATCTACCGAACGCGGAAAGACTGGTCGCTATGATGCGCACTGACCAGGGGGCAGACACTCAATGCAGAAGCTGCCCCCTGGTGGTCAGCCCAGCCAGAAGCTGGATTCATAGCTTGTGAGTGCAGTGGCAGTGGTGGGAGCCTCTCCTGCCTCTGCTGCACGTGGGCAATAAGGAGTGAGGGATTCCAGATTGTGAGAGCCCCAGAGTGCAAGATGGATGTCTGACTGCTGGCTTAGGCTCAATTCCCCAACTAAAGCTGGCAGGTGGACATTCCCCGAGGGGTCCTAGACTGCGAGATGGTGCAGGCCAGGTTGAAGGACCTTCTCCCCAGTACATGAATCTTGTGCACCGGACCTCTAGTTGTTTATATAAAGTTTTCCCTTTAATCTGTGAATGTGGTTAATCACAGCAACATCTAGATATGCATATGTTGAAACAATCTTGCATTTCTGGAAATAAATTCACTTTGTTCATGTTTTATTATCCTTTATTTTTTATTGCTAGATTACATTTGTTGATGCTTTGTTTACATTTTTGGCATTAAACTTATAGATAAGATTAGCCCAGGAATTTTTCCTCTCATTTTTTTTTATCCTTTTGGAATTTTGGTATTAAAGTTTTGCTAGAACTATAAAATTAATTAGAGAATGTGCTCTTTTTCTTAAGTAAAGAGTCTGGAAAATGTGAGGCTTTTTTTCTTGAATATTTTGTACAATCGTTTAGTAAAACCAAATGGTCTTGAATTATCTTTGTGGAGAAAGTTCAGATTACTCATCCAAGTTCACTGATGTTTATAATACTACTAGAGGCCCGGTGCACAAATATTTGTGCACTTGGGGAAGTCCCTCAGACCGGCCTGTGCCCTCTCGTAGTCTGGGACCCATCAGGGGATGTCCACCTTCTGGTTTAGGCCCACTCCCTGGGCGATCGGGCCTAAGCTGGCAGTCAGACATCCCTCTGGCAGCCTGGGAACCCTCAGGAGATGTCCACTTGCCAGAGGGGAGCAGGCCTAAGCTGAAGTTGGATATCCTTAGCGCTGCTGAGGAGGCGGGAGAGGCTCCCACCACCACTGCTATACTGGCAGCTGGCAGCCTGGCTTGTGGCTGAGCAGAGCTCCCCCTGTGGGAGTGCACTGACCACTAGGAGCAGCTCCTGCATTGAACGTCTGCCCCCTGGTGGTCAGTGTGTGTCATAGTGACCAGTCATTCCCAGTGGTTCTGCTATTAGGGTCAATTTGCATATTACTCTTTTATTATATAGGATAGAGGCCTGGTGTGTGGGTGGGGGCTGGCTGGTTTGCCCTGAAGCATGTCCCGGATCAGGGTGGGGGTCCTGCTGGGGTGACTGGCCAGCTTGGGTGAGTGGCTGATGGCTGTTTCCAGGCTGGCCACATTCCCTTCAGGGAGAGGGGTCCTGCTGGGGTGTCTGGCCAGCCTTGGTGAAGGGTTGATGGCTGTTTGCAGGCTGGCCACGGCCGCTTCAGGGTGGGGGATCCTGCTGGGGTGTCTGGCCAATGGGGAGGGCCAGGGGAGGCTGAGGGCCGTTTTCAGGCTGGCCAAACCCTGAGTAGGGACCCTCACCCCATGAGGGTGGGGTCATACTGGGTGAGAGGCTAATGGTTATTTGCAGGCTGGCCACAGCCCCCAGCCACCTAAGCTCCCAGTGAGGCTGACTGAAAGCAGGTATCTGGGGTTTATTTATGTTCTATAATTGAAACTTTATTGCCTTGAGTGGAGGCCACAGCCTGCCTAGGCAGGCAGCTTCTTCCATTGCCAGGTCAACAAAGCCTCCTGCTTACTCCAGCTCTGTGGTTGCTGGCCACCATCTTGGTTGGGTTAATTTGTATATAGTCACTCTGATTGGCTGGTGGGCGTAGCTTGGGATGTAGCAGAGTGATGCAATTAGCATATTAGATTAGATTTAGTTCTTTTATTCTTGAATCAGTTTGATGAGTAATATTTTTGAGGAATTTGTTTATTTTATCTAAATTTTCAAATATATAGTCATTAAGTTGATAATGTTTTTCTTTATTAAAATCTGCAGCATGCTTCTGTTGTTTATTCATTTTTGATATTTATTCTCACTTAATCTTCACAATAATCCTGTGAGGTAGGTACCATTATCTCGCTCTGTGAATAAGTAATGATGTTAAAGGATGGATCCTAGACTTGAATCTAGGTAGCTAGGCTCCACTTCCCTGACTCAACTAACCATTATGTCCTACTCTCTCCATCATAATAATGATGGCAAGGATACTTTAAAGACATGAGAAACTATAGTTTAGGTAACATGGGCTTTGTATAATTTTATATTTTTATTAATGTACTGTAAGATGTTAGCTCAACTACTTGGAACATGGTTTCAAAGAGGTCAGTGTTCTAAAATCATCCCTGGACGGGCAAGCTTGTTTTAACTAATTTCCTTAGTCCATGCTTATAGCACGTGACACCCCTATAGATTAAAATTTTAGGCTTCTGTTTTTAAGGGGACTAAAAAGGACCCAGAACCACTTTTGAAACTGACAAGACAAATACATCTCAATTCCTAAAATCCTGGGCCACTATCATTGTTTGCCTGGGTCACGGCAAGAACTTCTAATTGGTCTCCTCTTGTTTGTTTTTTTTTCCACTGAGAAGTCATTATTTTGCTTTTAGACATAAATTATATCATGCCATCAGTTATGAACTTCTTTGGGCATAATTTTTAAAAGTTTTTTATATTGCTTTCTTTTTTATTATTATTACCAGGAAGCAACATTTGCCCTCATCTGTTCAACGCTTGAGGGGATACCAGAACTTCTGCAATAACAGAAGGAACCATGGAGCTGAGGAAAGGAGATAAGGAAGGGAAGGAAGCCAATCTGGACTACATTGATGAGCGACATTACCATGTGGTCAACTGAAGTCTGACCCACCAGAGAGCCTCTGGGAAACCATCTATAATCTGCTTCAAAATTGTCCTACCTGATAGTGAGGTGGATTGGCTATTTATATACCAGCTCTCAACTGACATTAGTTGAGGTCTCCTTTTAAGGAAATTAACTTCCTGGCCCTTTAGGCTGGTTCTGTACATGACAAACCTGCTTCTGTGATTAGAGAATACCCTCAGAGAAAAGGTCACAAAGCCATGTGTGCATAGGGATCAGTGACTGCCAACAGGATGCCTCGAGTGAAGCATCAGCAGTTGCACTGCTGTGATTAACCTCTGTCACATCGTAAGTTCACTCTGTCTGGTAACTGATTCGTCAAGGTGGAAGCCAGTCATAATTCCTTTAAAACACAACAAAACAAGCGTCAGTAGGTAGGTTAATGGGACAAGCCACATAATAAGGGACATAATAGATACTTACCTCCCTCTTCTGCTTTAGATTTCCTTCACTCTTACTCAATAGTTCTGCTAGCTTAGCTTGCATATGCAATGGGTAACCCAGATATTTATCATTGAGAGGTCTTGACCACTGGCACTGTGTCTTGGTCATTCTACGGCTGGTATAACTGCCCATTCATGGTTTTCATGGGCACAGAAGCACAAAAACCATCCCTGATTTCTTTCTCTTCTTAAACTTTTTATTATTGTTTAAAGTATTACAAATAGTAGTACATATGTCTCCTTTTTCCCCCCATGACCTCCCGACCTTCCCCACCCCTAAGCACATGCCCTCACCCCCCTAGTGTCTGTGTCTATTGGTTATGCTTATATGCATGCATACAAGTCCTTTGGTTGATCTTTTATCACTCCCCGCCCCTATGATCTCCTGCCTCCCCACTGAAGTTTGACAGTCTGATCGATGCTTTTTTGTCTTGGTATCTATTTTTGTTCAACTGTTTATGTTGTTCACTATATTCCACAAATGAGTGAGATCATGTGATATTTATCTTTCTCTGACTGGCTTATTTTGCTTAGCATAATGCTCTCCAGTTCCATCCATGCTGTTGCAAATGGTAAGAAGTCCTTCTTTTTTATAGCAGCGTAGTATTCCATTGTGTAGATGTACCACAGTTTTTTAATCTACTCATCTGCTGATGGGCACTTAGGCTGTTTCCAAATCTTAGCTATTGTAAATTGTCCTCTGTGAACATAGGAGTGCATATTAGTACATCTTTTCTGATTGGTGTTTCTGATTTTTGGGGATATATTCCTAGAAGTGGAATCACTGGGTCAAATGGAAATTTCATTTTTAATTTTTTTGAGGAAACTCCATTCTGTCCTCCATAATGGCTGCACCAGTCTGCATTCCCACCAGCAGTGCAGAAGGGTTCCTTTTTCTCCACATCCTCTCCAGCACTTGTCATTTGTTGATTTATTGATGATAGCCATTCTGACAGGTATGAGATGATACCTCATTGTTGTTTTGATGTGCATCTCTCAAAGGATTAGTGACTTCGAGCATGTTTTCATATGTCTCTTGGCCTTCTGTATACCCTCTTTTGAAAAGTGTCTATTTAAGTTCTTTGCCCATTTTTTAAATTGGATTATTTATCTTCTTTTTGTTAAGTTGTATGAGTTCCCTACAAATTTTGGAGATTAAACCCTTATCAGAGATAACATTGGCAAATATGTTCTCCCATGCAGTGGGCTTTCTTGTTGTTTTGTTGATGGTTTCTTTTGCTGTGCAGAGCCTTTTATTTTTATGTAGTCCCATTTGTTTATTTTCTCAATGTACTCATTTATGCCTCCTTTAATCCAGCAACAGCCAGGATCTTAATAAGAATCTTGGTTGGTTATGTGCACCAGTGCAGCAATTTCTATTTTTGTCTGTTTGTATATTAGCATTAGGAGCTCCAAATGACCAATGACAACCATAGCTTTGAATTTAAGGTGTCTAATGGAATTTTTACTGTGAGTTCTGGTTTCCCTTCCCTGAAAATCAGTACTTCTAATCAAGAAAAATCTAAAATTATGGGGTTAAAAAGCACAAATATTCCCAAGTGGGTGACTGAGAATGATTATGGGAGAAGCTACTTTGTCTTAACTCTTGGTTCCTAGACTCATATATTCTAGCTATCATGCGTGATATATCATATAATAACCACATAATGGTTAAAAGGATATACTGTATCCTAAATGACCATACTCTATTCCAAAACTATGGAGTGTCTCAGCTATTGCCAAGTTCATGCCCCAGCTGTGCCTGTAAAAGGACAACCAACATTCTACTAGCCTTGTAGTTTCTGGGGGATGTGTCTTAGGTAGGAATGATCAATCCTACAGCAATATGCTCTTCATCACACTTATTTTGTTGCCTTTGAGTGACTGACTGGTTGAGCTGCTGGCATTGACCCAAAGATTCATATACATTGTGCTCATTCCCACAGATCTTTCAAAATGTTCTTCTCTAGATCCTCTTGTCTTTGATTTTTCAAGATTATCCATTTTAACTTCTGACTCAGCCAAGCCATTAATCAATGTCCAAGGAGCAATGTGTAGCCTAACCTAGTACCATTTCTCTTTCTATATGTATTTGATGGCCAGATGTACTGTATGCAGCTCTGTCCATTAGGAGGTTTTCTCCTCTCCAATCCATATCAGGGCAACTCCTGACTAGGGATGTAGTTACAAGTAATCCATTTTTCAGCTCACATAGCTATGAAATAAGGGAAATGCATTTGTGCAATGGAGATATGTAGCAATGGTGACTAGATATGCTGTTTGTGTAACTGACTTGTGCTTTTCAGACTTGCTCAAGCTCAATCCCAAATGTAGTTTCATTGAATGAGAGATTGCTACTGAGCCTGACCAATCCTATAACTTATTGGCTATGATGAATCTTTTTCTGTGCTAGGCAGCATTAGTCACATAATCACTTGATGTTCCATAATGAGGTACTCAATCCCCATCAAGGCCCCACAGCATGCCAGGAGCTGCTTTTTGAATAGTGAATAGTTTTCTGCTGCAGATTGCCCTACCTCCCTCCAGGACCCTTGAGTTCAGCACTGTGCCTCTACTACTGAGGTTAACATGAGATTCCACACAGTGTCCTCTTCTACCACAGTTATTATAGCACTATTATATCTGCTGAATCATATGACTCAAGTAGTAGGGATGCTCATACTGCAGCCTAAACCTGCTGCAGAGATACTTCTTGTTCTGGACACACCCAAAACTTGCAGCTATCTGTATTATCCAATAACTGTGTTAGAAGAGGATTTCCAAGTGTAATATATGATAGATTCAAATTTTAAAGATGCTTACCAAACATTGTATCTCTTTTATCTTGTCCTTTGTCTTAAGAGGATGTCCAGACATGTTCCATACTTCATAGCTTCTAGAAATCTTACTAAATCTCTGTAAGTTTTTTTCCCTCCCTTCTGATATGCAATGTCTTAAAAGAGCATAGGGAGTACTTGCCATTTCCTGCTCGTAAACTCTTGTTAATATGATGCTATTAACATAGGAGACAGGCATGATTTTCTGTGCAAAGTCCTGATGACCAAAGTGTTATTGTGACAAATATCAGAAAAGGTAAAGATGGTAAATATATAAAGTTATCTGTCCCAGGTTATTGTTAACTACCTTTGACCCCTTTGTTGATAGGCACAGAAAATAATGCACTTATCAAATATCAAGTATAAGAGGCTATGTTGATTTATTTCTAAGTCTAGTAGAAATATCACATCATGCACAACTGTAATTAGGACTATCACTTAGTTAAGTTTATGATATCACCCATTAGCTACCATGACCCATCTGGTTTTTGTAAAGGTCATATGGTTGAGTTAAATGGAGCTGTGATAGGAACCACCACTTCTGCATGCTCAGTCTGCAAGGTGGCACTAATCTCAGATATTTTCCTTGAGATGTCATAATACTTCTGATTTATTATCTTTGCTGAGGAAAGGGTGGCAATTTCAATTATTTGTACTTGGCTTTGCTTATTATTATGGCTCTTACTCCATAGGTCAGGAAACCAATATAAATATTCTGTCAGATGCTACATATACTCATCCTTATTATACACTCAGGGTTCAAGGAAATGAACATAGATGAGTCACAGTCTTAGTGAGATGCACTTTGAGCAGGACTCCATTTATCTTCCTGCATCTGTGAACTCTGACCTTAATAAGGTGTCATGAAGGGGTTTGTGGTTTCATGGTACCCATGACAGCTCAGATGCTTTTCCAGAAGAGCTGGGCTTTTCTCTTTCCCAAGTTTATATTCACTCTGTTAAATAGTCATCAGTCCTTTGGGGGGGGGGGGGATTAGAATAATAGCTACTGATTTTTGCTGTTATATTGCAGAATCTTTCCTCAAGAAGACCCCTCTTCAATTAATGGGTCCATCCCATCCATATTCATTTCCAGGCTTATATTCTTCTGGTTCCTGCCATTATATATTTGCCAGAGCCTATAGTTCTTTCAGTGAATACTATCTTTCTTCCCAGAGAAGGGTCAATACCTCCCACTCTTGCCTGCAGGAACTTGACCCTGGTTATTGGTATGGAAGCATTGAGGAGAACTGGGATCAGATCTTAAGAAAGACAAATATTTTCAAAGACATTCACTTCAGGTAATGCATTTATATGGTCCCTAGATAATGAGGCTGCTCTCCTTTAACAAAGAAGAAGCAGACTAGCATGCTTACTGAGGTTAATCTAAGGTTATCAAGTGCATCTCCCAAAGCTCCTCATCCCCAGTCTCAACATTCCACCCCTTTGGAATTAGAGCCTTGACATTTTTCTCAATAAAGTTAAATGTTGTTTTTCAATTACAGCTTACATTCAATATTATTTTATACCAGTTTCAGGTGCACAGCACAGTGGTGAGAAAACCATACTTTATAAAGTGTTCTTCTCCCTGATAAAACTAGTACCCACCTGGCACTACTCGTAGTCATTATAATATTATTGACTATGCTCTCTATGCTGTACTTTACATCCCTGTGACTATTTTATAACCACCAATCTGTACTTCTCAATCCCTCTACCTTTTCACCCATCTGCCTATCATCCTTCCATGGGCAACCCTGTGTTTGTTCTCTGCATCTATGAGTCAGTTTCTGTTTAGTTTGCTATTTATTTTGTTCCTTCGATTGCACATATAAATGAAACATATGGTATGTCTTTCTCTGACTTATTTCATTTAGCATAATACCCTTTAGGTTCAGCCATGCTGTTGCAAAAGATAATATTTCATTCTTTTTTAAAATTTTGTTTGGTGGTCGAGTAGCATTTCATTGTGTAAATGTACAAGAGGTTTTTTTGTTTGTTTGTTTTGTTTTTATCTCTGGTACATTTACATAATGAATGTACCAGAGATGGGCACTTAGGCTGCTTCCATTTCTTAGAGCCCTGACTTTGTTTGGGTTACTTGTATCTCCACCACAGTTACAATCAAATGCTTTATCATCTAGCACAGTCTGTCCTCAGGTGATGGGAGATGTTTCCATCTCCTCAAACACTGTGCTGTAGAATTCTGGCTTTCATACCAGAGCTTGGAGTTGATAGCTAGCATTTTATTCTATCAAGGCTTCTGTGATCATTAACAAGAGACAAGCAATTCCTCAATTCATAACCATTGCCTATGGAAATTTCAAGTGCTAGAGTTTTTGCAATGTCAGGGCATTCCCTTTACTTGTACTCCATCCCAATGTGCCAAAGGTGAGGATTTAGTACTTGAGATGCTGTAAGTCAAGGGTTCTCTTTCACATTTATCACCAGAAACAGGGTGCCTGTGCTATCTCAATGGGAAGCAAACCAATTACAGAATCTCACCCGAAGGGTCTTCTTCCTAAAATGACTTCTGGTGTCATTGTTTTAGGTCAGTATAAAAACTAGCTTTTGCTGCATTATGAATCACCCCCAAACTTAGTGGCTTAAAAAAGTAACATTTTGTTTAGCTCGTGATTATGCAGTTTGGTAGCTTAGGCTGGGTTTAGCTGGGTGGTTCTTTTGGTTGGGGGTTAGACTACCTAATATGTTTATGGTCAGCAATGAGTCAGTTGCAGATTAGCTTTGCTCTTGGCTGAGCTCTCTCACTGCAACTGAAGTGATTTTCTCTGCACACGTGTTATCTCATTCTGCAGGCTAGTCTGGGCTCTTTGATGTAGCAGAGGTAGGATTCCAAGAGAGCAAGCAAGAGTGTGTAGGCCTAAACTCAGAATAGGCACATAGATGCTTCCATTGCATTCCAGAGGATAGAACAATCACAAGATCAGCCCAGACCCAGGAGCACCAGTAAAGAAGTAGGGATGTGAGAGAGAGAAGGGAGGAGAGCTGATGCAGGATTTGTTCACAAAAGGGTTCTCACTGTGGGAAACCAACTCAGTCCCACTGGAGGTATCTGGAAACCTGGACAGAATCTGTCAGAGTCACCTCATCAGACAGGGGGGAAGCTGGGGCATTTGTACACAAGCTCCCATCTTTCAGTCATTGTACCAGAGGCATTGACACCCTAGGACTGCTAACCTTCCTCTAGTTGGCCAGGCTTGCTTTTCTGAGAGTGTGTCATGGAAGTCATAGCAGAGAGCTTCTGTGTAAAGGAATGGGGAGTGCCAGGGGACAGGGCAGAGCCTGATCTCGAAGAGAGAATGGAGAAATGTCCAGAGGATTTGACCATTTGATAGTGATTGATATGAGCAGTTTCAGTCAAGTGGTGGAAACAGAAGCCCATTTGAAGCAGGTTTAAGAGAGAAGGGAAGGAGAGGTGGAGGAGAAAAGAATGAACATCTTCTCAGGAGACTTCTGTAGTGACGCATAGTAGAGCAATGAATGGGGAAGAAGCTGAAGGAGGTGTGGGCAAGGGAACATTTATTTTTGTTTTATTGAGGGTTATATTGTCGGCCAGTTGTACCCAGATGAGAATGATTCAGTAGAGATAGAAAATGGGATGATACATGGGGGGGGTTATATTTTTGCAATCTATAGCGGGAAACTATGTCATTGGGGGGCGGGTGAGGGAGTGACTTCGGGTAGGGCATGCAGAAGCTCTTCATGTCATTTAGACAGTACCTCCTCCAAGAGGCTTTCCCTGATACACAGTATAAGAGAGCTCGATTTTACATTATCCTGTCCTTTGTTGTATACACTTATTTATTTATTATTTATTGGCTTACTGTAATATAAGCCCCACAAGAGCAAAGATTGTATCTTTCTTATTCAATTGCTTAGTCACATCTCAAGTGCTTAGAACTAGGCTGGACACAGAACCAAGGATAAATATTGTTGAATAAATGAATAAATGAATGAGTAAAAATAGCTTCATAGTGCCTTTTCCTTGTGATACAGAAGTTATTCTGTAACAAGTTCAAGTGCATGAGCTATGCCCCTGTCTGAGTAGAGGAGGAGCTATTCTGTGCTCCTGAGTGGTAATGAATCAAATCTACATGCACGCTGCCCTGCCGGTCAGCCACTTGTAATCAGAAAATCTGAGTTTTCAAGTTGAGATCTAAGCAAAAGCAGCAGTTTCAGTGGAGTGGCGGTGACACCGCCTGTTTGAAGAGGGAGAAAGGAAATGAGCAGAAAGATTCTGCCAACTAATACAGCAGGTTACTTCTGTGGCCCACCCAGCACTGCCTTCCATCTCAAATTCCACCTGTTTCTTGTCCAGTTCCTAACCCCCATCCCATGTCCTCAAACACATCAAATTTTGACAATAGTGAAAATAATTTCGAGTGATCTATTGATTGATTGCCTCTGGTTCTTTTTTCCAGTTACTAAGTTTATTAGCTTTCCTAAGCAGCAGTTAGAAGACCTGCCTCTCAAGAGGAGTGGGACAAAAGGGAGAACCAGTCTCTTCTCCAGCTGGCTTGCCTGTGAGCTCTCCGGGGGCGTGTTACATTACAGAAATAGCAGTGGCAGAGCAGTTTTCTCCGTGCTGTGATTGCAGCAGAGTGGAACGTGAAACTTGCTTCTGCAGCTGTTCTTTACAAAACGGCTCCCATTGAGTAATGAGTATTGGGGTGGGGGGGCGGTATCTTTGTTCAATCTATATTGTTTTCCAAATAGCGAGGTCAAGGTTGTTGGCTTTGGTGAACTTGGCTGTAATGTTGGCCAGTTCTTACTAGCGTGTGAGAGGGTGCCCGTCCTCCTTTTGTTGAATGCCTGGTCAATCACAGGGTCTAAAATATATAGAATTTTGAAATAATTGACATTTAATTCTGGACATTATTTTGATTTCAAGTCTAGTATTTTCCAATTTAGTTCATGGCTGAAATAGTTCACAGTAGTTCCGTGGAATTTAGCTTCTGATACCGGTGCATAGTCAGTATTTGCTATCATTTCAGGATTCAGCAAAGTTTTGCTCTTTAATTTGATCAAGGTTCACAGTTCAAATCTAAATATTAGTAATAAAATTGATTTACTTAGTTATGTGATAGACAATAGCTGATAAAACCACATACAAAAAGCTTGGTATGATAGTCATTGCATTCTTTAGATTAACATTGTTAGTTCTTGATTGCCTAGGTGTAGAGGATAAACATCTAATCTTTCCTTTTCAGATTCTGAGTAGTTAACTATATTAGAAAAATAAAGTTCACAGTATTAGAGTTGCTGAATGTGCATAAAGATTTTTTTTTGCCCAGTGTAGATATTTTGGGACATTTATTACAATTCACCAGTTACTTGAACATCACTTGATTTAATCAAAGAATAAAGGAGGTAGCTTCGTATAGGAAGAGAGGGTAACCTTGGATTCAAGTCCCAGTCCCCCACTGGCCAGTTATGTGCTCTTGGACAAGTACTCTTCTAGTCTGAACAAGTTTCAGTTTGCTCATCATTGCTGAGGGATAATCCAGATATACCCTTTATACTTTCCAGGATTGCTGTGAACTGAATGTAAGAACTGTGTCCTATACAAGTTACAGCCACATTGCTACAAACACTATGCAGTTGTTGAATAGAAATATATTGCATTAAAGGAACAGTAAGATACCTTGTAAACTGAAAAGGGCTGCATACATTTAAATGGAGGAGTTGCAGAAGCTGTTTAATTGTCTAAGTGCTCTTCCTCCTCCTCCCTCTTCATGTTATAATAGAGAAGGAAACTCTGTATGTTTGACATGTTAAATGGACAATATCCTCTGAAGTCATTCTGCCAATGGGGCTGCCCAACAAACAAATGACTAGTTCAGGGGACACTGATGCCAACATGAAGGCTAATTTCTTTCTGGAGCCTTAAGAGATCAAGGTTCTAGGAGAGAGAGTTATTTCATATCCTTATTTGGAAGAAAACTCAAGTAGAATAGGATAGCATGGGCAGTCAAGGGCAAGTGATAAGAGGCATCTCACTCCACAGGGAGAAGGTGGTAAGGCTGCAGGGGACCCCTCAACAAGGAAAATGTTGGTGCCTCTTTGGCTTTTGTGTCCTGCAGTAAATCCCATATCTGGTCCTCTCCCTGAGTTGTTACAAGGTGCTTATTTCCCCCTCTTTGAAGCCACGGTGCATCTCTTTTCTTTGACTGACAGTGCATTCTCTCTTCAGTGAAGTGGGAGCCACTCTCCTGGAAGACCCCTCTGAGGCCTGCTTTGCCCTCCCTCCTTGAGTGCAGGAGGTAGTACAGAGGTGTCTAGAGGCAGGGGACAGCATCTGCCCTCCCCAGGAGCCTGGTGAGCTGCTTCCCCCCTCACATTGGCTCCAAAGAGATATGTTTTGAAGGAGCTGTGAAGGGAATCCTTTGCAAAACTCTCAGAGGTGCCAAAGAGCTGCAGAAAGCTGGGGAAGAGATGAAGTGTAGATCTGAGGGTTGCCTGTGGGGATTTGAAATTGAAGGCCTAATGTTGAAGGAGGAGCAGGGAAGGAATTGAGAATTCATAGATGGGTAGGCCAGGAGAGGGCCTCAGGATCATCTAGTCTACTGCTTCACTTAACAGTTACTGGGCTGGGGGTCCTGCCTAACAATGATAGATGGAAATGGTAGAAATACTAATTTATGATCAGCATCCTTTTAAATAAGCAGCTACCCTATATGGAACATGCACCCCTTGGAACAAAGAACTCCTCTTCATTGCCAATATGTCACCTGTAGAAGGTATGATGGTTAACTTTATGTGACTACTTGACTGGGCCAGGGGGTGCCCAGATATTTGGTTAAACAGTATTTGGGGTGTGTCTGTGAGGGTGTTTCTGGGTAAGATTACTGACAGCATTTGAATTTATATACTGGTTAAAGCACATTGTCCTCCTGAATTTAGGTGTCCTCTTCCAATTAACTAAAGGCTGAATAGTAAGTAAGAATTCTTCCTATCTGACTGCCTTCAGGCTGAAATATGGATCATCTCCTAACCTAGGCTGGAATTCACACCATCGACTTTCCTAGTCCTCAGACATTTGGGCTCAAACTGGAACTAACTATTGGCTCTCCTAAGTCTCTAACTCACTGATTACAGATCTGGGGACTCTCAGCCTCCATAATCACATGAAACAACTCTCTCTCTCTCTCTCTCTCTCTCTCTCTCTCTCTCTCTCTCTCTCCCTCTTGCCCCCACTAATACAGAAGAGTTCATAGCAACATGGTCCCATAGAAACATAATGTAAACTGTGTATATCATTTTAAAAATTTTAGACATCTCATTAAAAAAGTAAAGAAAATAGGTGAAGCTAATTTTACAAATTATATGGTTTAATTCAATATAGCTAAAATAGTATCATTTCAATATGTAATCAGTATTCAATATAAAAATTACTGATAAAATATTTTACATTCTACTTTAAAATCCAGTGTTTCGTTACACTTAGAGCACACCTCAGCTCAGACTAGCCATATCTTAAGTGCTAGTTGGCTGTGGTCCTACACCAGAGGTGGGACTAGATGACTTCTAACATTGTTTATTCTCCCTGAAAATAGGCTTATCTCCATTTATTAAACAGACTAGTGGCCCAGTGCACCAAATTTGTGCACATTAAAAGGGGATTAATTAGAGGAAATATTTTAATATTGCTATTTGCCCTTTCTCTATAATAGAAGTGTCAGAGATTAAAGAAAATTAGTAAAACGTATATGAAAATCTTCCTCCTGTCAGAGTCTGGGGTGCACCATGGAACCCAGAGTCAAGTCTTCAACCACCCACGTACACCTCAAAATCACTCAAGACCCAAACCTGGACGACCTTCATTGGGCTAGATCCAAATCCAGCTGGTTCCACCCTGTCAAGCCATGCCAGGTGTGGGGGGGGGGTGCCTCAGGTCCCCTGGGTTCCAGGGCAGGAGGGCACAGCCTGAGGTCCCCCATCAAGCCCTGCCGGGCAGAGGGAGTGGCCTGTGATCCCCCAGCCTGGTTCCGGGGCAGGGGGCACAGCCTGAGGTCCCCTGGCCTGGCACCAGGGAAGAGGGTGCAGCCTGAGTTCCTCTGGCCTGGTGCCAGGGCGGGGGGAGCAGCCTGAGGTTTCCTGTAAGGCCCTGTGGGCGGAAGGCACGGCCTGAGGTCCCCTGCCAAGCCCCATGCAGGAGGTGGGTGGACACGCAGCCTCAGGTCCCTGCTGATTGCTCCTTAAGGCTCGTTATGGGAACTTAGCCTCAGCTGTGGGTGCAAATTGACTGGAGTGACAGTCAATTTGCATATTCCCTCTTTATTATATAGGATATTTAGTAAGCACTTATTATACTTAGGCACCATGCTAAACTCTTCAATGACAATGACTAAACTGCGATTTAAAAAGTCTTAATGATGGAGATAAAAACCCACATTGGTTGAAACTAGCTTGTATTTCTGTATTTCATTTCCTTGTTATTGATAGGGAGAAGGTGATAATTATAAATTTATTTACTAAATGGAAAAAGAAATTCATATTTGGCCCAAATTAGCATCTCCTTCACCTGTGATGGCTCATATACCAGGCCCAGGCCTTAGGTTTTCACAGCCTCATTGACCAGCTCCAACTGGTCTTATTTTGGCCGATCACAAGCTACACTATATATTGTCTCATTTGGAACCCCTACTGCCTGCTAATGCAATGTCATTGTGAGGCTGGGCAACTGAAGAAATGGTCGTGCCAGCACTGTAGCAGAAAAATTGGAAGGAAGACTTGTCTGGAGGGGAAGACAAGAAGGTTAAGCTAAGCAATTTTGTTTGAAGACACAATTAAATTTCCCATTAGAAATATTCAGGAGGAAGTTGAAAATATGAGCCTGGCCAGAAGCCTCAGATCTGCAGGCACCTTCATGGTAGAGAAGTGATGTTCAAACCATGTAAGTGAATGCATTATCAGTGGGGATGGGGGACTGGGGGGTCAATGAGAAAGAAGTTCAGAGAAGATAGCACTTAACCAGACCTAACACAAACATTCATGAGGGGAAAATAAGCTTCAATTCAACTCAATACCTCACTATCTGAGAGCTTACTATGTATCAGGTGCTATGGAATCTATAGCTGTAAAGGTCGTTGCAACCTCTGCTCTCATGGAATTTGTGATCTATGCTTACTGAAAAGACCACAATGTGTTAGAAGTGGAAGACAAGCCAAAATTCACTTATTTCAACCACAATATCACAGCTTAATGGTAGCACAGCTCCAGGCTGATCCCTTCCAGAGTGGACAGCAGTATTTTCCCTTCTGGGGAAGCACTAAATCAGAAAGTTCTTTGACAGCCCTCTGAGATAGAAGGATAGATGCCAGGCCCCATGCATTACATGGTATGGATTTCCATCTCCTCACCATTGGGATACTTGTCTCTGAGCTTTTAATGTCCATGCCATCTTAAAGTACACACCCAGAAGAGTTCACAAGGCTCTAGCTCATGTTTGGCCAGCAAGGACAGGAAAATGACTGCCTGAATGAGGGCACAGCATGTGCCAGGCACGAACTTCACTAGATGCTTTATAGTCATTCAATCAATCACTGTCTCATTCATCAATAGATTCCCATGTTCTATATCTCAAACTTCTCTAAATGTACTCCACTTCACTTACATAATTCTCCTTATTAAACTTAACAACTATCTTTGATGGCTCTTAGCTCACTTCTCTTTTCCCCCAACCCCAATGTGGATGTTGTTTCGGAAGCAACAAAGACGAAGACTTT
The DNA here is from genome assembly GCA_004026665.1 of Murina feae. Taxonomy (NCBI): domain Eukaryota; kingdom Metazoa; phylum Chordata; class Mammalia; order Chiroptera; family Vespertilionidae; genus Murina; species Murina feae. The sequence goes on from PVJC01001379.1 coordinate 33,966, forward strand.
GCAATTGGTTCATTATTCCAATCTGTTGATTTCTTATTGTCTTCATTGTACAATCCATCAGTGCAGGTAAGTTTCTCAGCTTCACAGAATCCAAAAATGTGAGTGAATGACATAACATCAAAGTCTTTATCTGAGATACTATCAAACTTTAATAAGCCACATCCCTGATATAAGCCAATCCAGAGTGGTCTAAAAAGCCAGGTGCATAAACAAAGCTGTGAATACTGGAGATACATTTTTAAGAAGGAATGAAATGGTTAGCAATGACAAAGAAAGAAGGGAAGTCAAATGGTGGTATTCCTGGGAAGGTCCAAAAAATGGATCAAAATGTGAATAGAAACCAGACAGGAGGTAAATCTGAGAACAAGTAGAAAAGTGAAAATAACCTTCACACACCCAAGAGTATCTTAAATGTGAATCCACCCCATTAACTTCCTGCCACAGATGAGTATAGGCTGTAGAAAGAAACTAGTTTCAACATGTTTAAAATTCCTAGAAATAATTTCTACTCAATTCAAAATAGTTTCAGATACAAAAGTGGTGCTATTTTTTCCATCATTAATTTTATTCCTGTTACAATGAAGCCGCTTTAAAAAGGAGGGATGAGCCAGAAAGGGCGCGGTAAACTCAGTGCTCCAGAATGGCTCCATTCTTTTGAAAAAGAAGAGTAAGCATTTTCAGAATCTAATTTCTTACTTGCTTACTTGCTACTATTCAGCTTACTCATAATTTTTATCTATGGAGAAAAAGCCGTGACAAACAGGAAATTTCACCATGCTGCAGGAACTGTCAAAATGGCTGTTTAGCAAGAAACTAAATATCATGCTAACCACAATCCCAGTGCTGCCTCTCATTTCCTTTGTAGAATGATTGGCCAGAAAAGAAGAAAAGAAAACACTGAAAATAAAGCCATATCCTTGGACTTCAAATATTATCTCTTACTGACAATAATGAAAGTAAATAGGTTGATTATTAAAACAATTTCTGACTATTTAGTATGTGATAGTCTCTATGTTAAGGACTGCACATGTTTTAGCTTATTTACTGTTCAGATAATCCTATGAAATGCATGTGTTTATTATCATTATTTCATAGATTTGAAAATGAGGGATAGAGCTAGAAAGTGACAGATCTAGACAGAGGTTACCAGAGTCCCAGATTTTATATTGTCTATACATCACACAGCACACCCTCGAAGCACCAGGAACACAGCCTTTATAAGTATGTAGGGAATGAATAAAGAATAAATAAATAAATGTCAGCAACAGGAAAGCAGTCAGAGAAGCAAAATAAACCTTAGAAATAAACTTTATTAATCATACAAATAAGCTTGTGTTGCTCACACAAGCAACTTATCTCTGTGAAATAAAGAAATCGGTAAAAGAAAACAAAACGCAGCAGGTGCATTATTACTATGAATCAACATGATAACTGTAAGACAATAATACAAATGAAACATATCCTGTAACCAGTGACCTTCTGTAATTAGACCAAATCCATGCATATGGCAGGAGGCCCACAGAGCAAAGAAGCAATTATGTTTCAAAATCAAGGATCAGAGATGAAATAGTGGAAACAGTGATTATTTAGAACTAATTTAAATTTCCTGCAGAATTAGAAATGTTCTGTGTGTGCTGCTACCCACCTGTGGCTACAGAGTACTTGAAATGTAGCTAGTTGACTGAGGTGCCGAATTTTACTTTTAATTTGAATTAATTTAAATTTAAATTACCACATAAGCTAATTGCTACTGTATTTGGAAGTTCAGAGATTGAGAATGTAATAATTTTTCCCCTTGATCGTATGTCCATTAAAAATAGCAGAAACAACAGCAGAAACAGTGAATTAATTTAGCAACAAATCTGAGCTTGAGAGATTTAGGATTTTCTCTTTCTGGCTGAAAGGGGTGGGGTTGTCTACACACAAATACCCAACACACACCTGAATAAAAAGGGGGAAATCCACGAATCTCAGCTACTCGAACATTACCTGAAATCACTAATAGAGCGTATTAAAACACTGCGCTGCTGGGGAAGGGTCCTGGGAGCCAAGTGGGTGGCGTCGCTCCAAATTCAGCAGCAGTTAGTATCATTTTACTGCAAAAGACTCATAGCTTGAAAAGAGGTGAACCTGCAAATTCAGATTTTAGTCAGCAAGTCAGACTGTGGAGTGAGAAAAGGAGGGGTCACTCTCTCTGGCTTTGGTTTGAAGAATGCCAGTTTGTGTGAGAAAAAAGGGGGGCGCCTGAGAGAAAATCAGAGGGGACCTTCATACTATGAAGTCTCTTTCACAAAGGTCTTCTGCTGTTGTATCCGGGTTGCCCTGTGCATTTGAGTAGTACCTGTCTTTTCTTCCCAGGGGTGAAGGCGAATGAGGCTGTGGAAGGCCATTTTCAATTACAGGTGAGCGATCTAGCTCTGTTCTCTCAGGCCCCTTCTGCACTCACTTCCCTGTCTGTTCAGGGAATACAGGTGTTTCTCTCTGGCCAAGCTCTGAGCTATGTCCTGGACAAGGACTTCTACATCTAATTAGTCACCAAATTCTGGATAGTCTACTCTCGGAGTGTCTCTTGAATGTATCCCCTCCTCCATTTCCTTCTTTTTACATTTCTAATGCTACTGCCCTAATTCAGTAATTACCCTTGCCTACACTAAAACAGTAATTATCCTTGTGTTTCCTTGCTGCCTATGCATCCCACACAATGCCAGCAGAGGTCTAGCTAGCTGAGAAATAGTAAGTATGATGATGTTTTCCCTGCTCAAAATCTATGCTGTCTTGCTACTTCATATAGAATAAAACATAAACTCCCTAGCCTAGATTTTAAGATCCTCCCAGCTATGGGATAAATTGTGTCTCCCATATATTGAAGTCCTCAGTGTATTAGACTGTGACTGTCTTGCTGGGGTAGTGTGGTTCAGTGGTTGAGTGTTGATCTATGACCCAGGAAGTCACAGTTCAATTCCAGGTCAAGGCACATGCCCGGGTTGCAGCCAGCCAATTGATGAGTCTCTAATCATTGATGATCAATGATCTCTGTCATTATTGATGTTTCTGTCTCCCTCTCCCTTTCCCTTCCTCTTTGAAAACACGCACACACACACACACACACACAAAACACAACAACAACACACACACACACACACACACACAAAACAAAAACCCAGAATGTGACTGTCTCTAGAAATAGAGCCTTTGAAGAGGTGAATACATTGAATTGATGCCATTAGGTGGGCTCTAACCCAAAGGGTCCGGTGAGGACACAGATGTGATCGGGAAGATCACATCTCTGTGATCTTCTCTGTGTGAGACACATCTCTCTGTGTGAGAACACAGAGACAAGGTGGCATCAGTAAGCCATGGGGAGAGGCTCCAGAAGAAACCAACCAGCTGACACCTTGATCTCAAACTTCTGGCCTCCAGAACTGTGAGAAAACATATTTCTGTGTTCCAGCCACTCCATATTGTTATGGCAGATCAGTCAAACTATGCACTCCCCAACGAGCCTCTGACCTACATGTTCTAACTGAACTCCAGTACCTTTCCTCACCTGCCCATATGTCCTAACCTCGCGCTTTTACATGATTTATCGTATCTAATTTTCTGTCTTTGCTGTGATGACCCCTCTACATAGATTTCCCTTCACCCTGTGCTAGTGTTTGGATCCATCTCAAATCCCACGTCCTCTAAAAACATTTAGTGGAGCATCACAGATGAATGACTTCTCTTTGTCCTCTACTTGTACTGCTCACACCAAGTCCATTCTCCCCTTCACCTCTCACTTTCTATTTTGAAGTGATCGGCAAAGTGTCTGGGTAAAATTGTGTTTTTCAGCCTCTCTCTCAAAAGGGGGTTTTGTAGTACTGATCAGTGGAATGTTAGTGGAAGGAGGTGGGTAAGATTTAAAGTGAAACTCTAAAATAGGCTGTCAAAACAAAACAACAGAAACATACAGTTCTAGACTCCAGAAGTCTGAGATCAAGGTGTCACCAAGGTTTGTTTTTCTTAAGGCCCTTGTCCTTGACTTAAAGCTGGTGCCCTTTTGCTATGTCCTCACATTGTTGTGTGCACAAGCATTCCTGGTGTCTCTCCCTCTTCTTCATCTTCTTTTTTAATATATTTGTATTGATTTCAGAGAAGAAGGGAGAGGGAGAGAGAGATAGGAACATCAATAATGACAGAGATTATTGATCAGCTGCTTCCTGCATGACTCACACTGGGGATCGATCCCACAACCTGGGTATGTGCCCTTGACCAGAATCAAACCCGGGATCTCTCAGTCTGCAGGCTGACACTCTACCCAAACCAGCTAGGGCTCTCCCTCTTCTTATAATGACACCAATCATATGGGCTTAGGGCCCACTCTAATGACTTCATTTTAACTTACTCATGTCTTTAAAGACCTTATCTCCAAATATGATTACAACATGATTTATTTAGTCCCAAACAACCTTCATACATTGTTTACATCATGTGAGTGTGTGTGTGCGTGCACATGCATGCACGTGTGTGTACCAATTAATGTAGAAAATGATGAGAACTGAAGGGACATTAAAAATTACTTGTCCTAAATTCCCATTGTAGACATGAAGAGATTCAGCAATGATTTAGTGGCCAAGTTGGACAAGGAACTAATGAATTTCCACTCTATTAAAAAAAATAAATGTAAGAACATTTTAGTTTATAAGCTAGGTCTGGGACAGTCTCTTGAAATGAGGAGGACACAATAGATTATAAATCTCCATTCAATGTTTGACATACTAAACTGTTTTCTAAAGAACATTATTCTTATTGGCATTTATGATATATTTTCTGAAGTTTAGAGAATTTGAGATGAGAGAGAGAGAGAGAGAAAGAGAGAGAGAGAGAGAGAGAGAAGAAGAGAGAGAAGAGGAGGAAAAGGAAAATTTATAGGGAGAAAGAAAGAAGGGAAGGAAGGAAGACAGTATTAGAACAGACAGATCAATGAAACTGAATAGAGAGCCCAAAATAAAAAACAGTCAATTAATTTTTAACAAAGGAGCCAAGACTATACAATGGGGAAAAGAACAGTTTTTTTCAATAAATAATGTTGGAATAAGTGGCAATCCATATGCAAAAGAATGAAACTGAATCCTATCCTCTACCATACACAAAAAAATCAACTTAAAATGGATTAAAGACTTGAGCCTAAGACCATAAAACCTCTAGAAGAAAACATAGGGGTAAGCTTCCTGACATTGCTCATGGCAGTGATTTTTTTTTGAATTGACATCAAAGCAAATTCAACAAAGGCAAAATAAACATATGGGACTACATCAAATTAAAATGCTTTGCACAGCAAAGAGAACCATCAACAAAATGAAAAGGCAACCTACAGAATGGGAGAAAATATTTGCAAGTTGTGTATTCAATAAGAAGTTAATATTGAAATTATACAAGGAACTCATGCAGCTCAATAGCAATAATAATGATGATGTATTTTAAAATGGACAAAGAACCTGAATAGACATTTTTTCCCATGAAGACATACTAATGACCAACAAATATGTGAAAAGGTGAGCAATATAATCATTGGGCAAATACAAATCAAAACCACAGCCCTAACTGGTTTGGCTCAGTGTATAGAGCGTCAGCTTGCGGACTGAAAGGTCCCAGGTTGGATTCCGGTCAAGGGCATGTACCTTGGTTACGGGCACATGTCCAGTAGGAGGTGTACAGGAGGCAGCTGATCGATGTTTCTCTCTCATCAATGTTTCTAACTCTCTATCTCTCTCCCTACCTCTCTGTAAAAAATCAATAAAATATATTTTAAAAAGAAAAAAATGAGCTATTACCTCGGACCTGTTAGAATGTCTATTATAAAAAAGATAAGGGGTAAATGCTCCCAATGATTCAGAAAAAAGGGACTCATTACTGTTAGTAAAAATGTACATGTGTGCCACCGTTATGAAAAAGAGTATGGAAATTTCTCAAGAAATTAAAAATGGAACTACTATATGATCCAGTAATCCCATGTCTGGGTATATAGCCAAAGGAAACAAAATCACTATTTAAAAGAGAGATCTGTATTCCCATGTTCACTGTAACATTATTCACAAAAGCCAAGGTATAGAGACGACCTAAGTGTCTCTCAACAAATGGATGAATACAGAAATATGTTATGGAATATTATTCAGCCTTAAGAAATAAGGAAATGCTGTCATTTACAGGATGGATGAAGCTGGAGGATATTATGCTAAGTAAAATGAACCTGGCAGAAAAAGACAATGTATGCTACCACTTATATGTGAAATCTTTAAAAAAAATGTAGAATGGTGGTTGCTGTGGGCTAGGGAGTGGGAAGAATAAGGGGAGTTGGTAAAAGGGTATAAACTTTCAGCTATAAAATGAGTAAGGTCTGAGAATCTAATGTAGAACATGGTGACTATAGTTGGTAATACTGTATTGCATAAATGAAATTTGCTAACGGAGTATAACTTAAGTGTTCTCTTATACACACAAAAGGTCAATCTGTGAGGTGATGGATGTGTTAATTAACTCAGTGGTGGGAATCCTTGCACAATGTTATACATATATCAAATCCCCACATTGTACATTCTTAAATAAATTACAATTTTATTTGTTTTATTTACTGTATTTTAACACAACAAAGCTAAAACAAGAAATTAACATTGTTCTCCATAACAAACAACTTGCATATAAAAATATTTAACAAGTGATAAAGAAACAAAGGAAGAAAGACAGGCAGAAAGAAGAAAATTAATTTGTGGCTGTTTCTTATTTAATTTGTTTTAAGCCACAGAAGATACTCTCTTTTTAAGGGGTGGCCCCTGCAGTGAAATCGCTGTGTAGGTGGCATTTGCACACACGATTCCTGTTTTATAAGAGAAATAAATTTGCTTGTTATGTGAGAAACAGTGGAAAGTGAACAGATTTTACTGCTCGCAAGATCTCACCTTGAAGTCGGGGAGGTAATGACTAATAAGGCCTTGGAGGGGGAGAGACCAAGCCTGCAGCGCCTCTCCTGAGGGGCTGGGTGGGGAGACATCTGTGGGTGGTGGAGCGTCAGGGGACCTGTGCTGCAGTATTCAGCATGGGGTCATGACAAATGAGCTTGTTTGGGTCTGCGGCTCATGGGGTCAAAGTGACGTTATGTATGTAATGTGGCTCTTTTTGGACATTTAAGGAAGGAGGAAGTGAGGCCAACAGCAAAGACGCATGCCTCATTGCTTCTGTCTTGAAGAAAGCATAATCTCAGGTTTGTGACTGCCCAAAACTTTCAAACCCTATTTTCCCAAACCTATTGGCTCACCGCACTTATACTTAACTGAATGCAAGTTACAGAGTATAAAAAGACTAAATACTGTGACATTTTCTCTAAAAATGCTGACATCAACATATTGCATATTATTTGGGCTTATATGTGCATTTTAAATGTTTTAAAGTTCAAACCTAAAGCATCTAATGTTTAATGGGTGTAAGTGGAAATAGCCTCCTGTATGAAAGTCTCGCTTTTCTGGTTTTATCTAAGAAGATGTCTTAGAGAAAACCGAATTGGTGAGAGTGGGTATTGCAAATTTTTAATTAGGTAATTTATTCACTCATTCATACAGAAAATGTGTATTAAGAACCTGCTAGGTACTATTGCATCAGACTAAGGATGACCAACTGAGCTTTCCAGGGACTGAAGCATTCCAGGGACATAGGGATTTGGTGACTCTGGTTAGAGCTGAGGCATCAGTGATAAATCAAATATGATTGGGTAGCAATGTGATAGTGTTTTAGAAGTATTTTCTGCAAGCTATTAATTGACCAGTTCCAGGTATTTTTTAAACTTCAATTTAGAAGACCCTTGATTGAATTTGTTGACAGTGGGTGGTTAGGGTTGTGTTCTAGAACTCTTTGGCTGAGACTGAATATTGAAATAATAATTTTTGAAATGCAAATAGTGTAACAGTTTAGATAAGTTGGGAAAAATTAAACCAACCAAATGAGAAAAAGGAGGAGGAGAAAGAGAAGGAGCAGGAGGAGGAGGAGGAGGAGGAGGAGAAGGGAAAGAAACTGATGTGCCAAGCTTTAATGGACAGAGTTTATGGGACCCAGCCTAGAATTATGCTCCATCCACCTGCTCTTAGAAAAACGTCAGCACCTTCACTAAGGCCCTGTGAGAGGCAATTGAGTCTTATTTGACTCTGAAACCTGGAGTGTGGGAGAAGCAAAACCAGAGATAGTGCCACATCCTCAGCAATTCAGCTGCACAAGGCCCAGGTTCATCTGTTTTGTTCAGCACTAGAGTCCTGGAGTCAATTGGTTCCTGGCATGCCACAGGTGTTCAGTAAGTATTAGGTAAATAAGTGCATAAATAAGCATAAATCCTGGGATTGTGTAAATGATACTTGCTCCATATATGAAGAACTTAAATGATTTCTTGTTACAACTACTTCTTACTTCTCCACAACTTAATTATATTTATACTAGAGGCTCGGTGCATGAAATTTGTGCATGGGTAGGGTCCCTAGGCCTAGCCGGTGATCAAGGCTGATCAGATTTCACCTCCCCACCTCCCCACCACACCGCCTCCCCATCACCCCTTCCACCCCGCATCCTTGCCTCCTCCTTCCCTCACTCCCTCAGCACCCCACCATCACCGCTGGTTGCCCATGTTCAGTGCAAATCATAGTGAGTGATCAAACTCCCGGTCAAACTCCTGAGGGGGAAATTTGCATATTAGCCTTTTATTATATAGGACGTATTTAAAAAGTTTATTTTTGTTGCACCTGGCTTTCTTAGAAATACATAGGCTTATTATCTAACCTGAGAGTTTACTAGAAAGTGGATGCCGTCTTTAGAATGATGATGTTTGCACCTTTAGTGTACTCTATATCACACTTTGGTGTGCAAATGTGAACTAGTTCACTTTCCCACATAGGTGAGTCAATTTCAGATGCCTACTTATCCACAGAAACCAGGGTGGTAGGCATTGTGGTACAGAGCCTGTTGAGGTGGTGTGGTACTTGGAGGTTTCCTCATAAAAATTTGATATAAGAACAGGAGAGCAATCACACCATAGTTGCAAATCATAGTTGTGACAGTTGTGACACTGTGTCTAGCGACCCTTCTATCAACTCCATCTACTCCATTTCCATCTTCATCAGTGCCTTTGCCTGTCCAATGCTTTCATGCATTCTGGCCCCTTCTCCTAAAACCAGGTCCTGAAGATGTCTTTGGGGTAGAGGGGGGCTGCAAAAGTACTTCCCAAAGTGTGCTTTTTAAAACACAAGACCCAGAGGCCCTCCAGAACTATCATGCTGGTTATTGTTTTCCTCTCCCAGACCTTTCCCCCCCTTTCTCTGCTTGCTCTATGTCCTGCCAGGTCCGCTCTTGCTAATGGCATCTCTGGCTTCCAGTCTGCTGTCTGGCCATTAATTGGGTTTAGTGAATGAGAGACTCCAAAGGGGGATGAAAGAACAGGAGGGGAGAGAGGTCAGCTTACTTCTTCCAACTCCCTCCCTGCTTTGTACTCACCTCCCTGCAGTACCTGCATCCTTATGGATGGATGGATGCTCCTGAGGGACAGGACCTCGTCTTGATCAGGGCCTCATCATAGCTTCAGTCTTTACTGGGCTTGGGTGACACAAACTTTGTCCGCGGTCTCTTCAGCCCTTGGAGCAGCAACATCTTCCTGCTGTCACTACTCTCTGAGTGTCACAGCATCCCTGTTGGCCTTCTTCAGCCATCCACATCTACATAAGTAGTCTCTCATTGTAGTCCCTTCCTCTGAGCCATCTGGGATAATTCTCCTGATGAGACCCTACCAGATATGCCTATGAAATCAGCCCTTCTGACAGCAGGCCTCAGGAACCTACTCTCCTCACCTTTGTATTATTATTTTAAATTGTGGTAAAATATCTATATATATATAAAAGCCTAAGTGACCATTATGACCAAATGACCAGTCGCTATGACACGCACTGACCACCAGGGGGAAGACACTCAACACAGGAGCTTCCCCCTGGTGGTTACTGTGCTCCCACAGTCAACCTCCCGTAGCTGGCAGCTGTCCAACCTTCCATGATCCCTCCCCCCCACCCACCCCCCACCACCGCTAAGGCTCCCCACAGAATCTGAGTCTGGGAAGCCTGTAGGAGGAGAGCAACCCCAACACTGATTAAGACAGAGTAGCAGCTTAGAGGGGGCAGAAGGGGCAAAGCAGCAGCCTAACTGCAAAGACTTAATGTAAGCACCACAAGCATCTTACCTCTGCTGTTGCACCATGTGCCACTTGCCCTTCTGCCCTCGTCAGCCACTTCTAGCTCAGTCTTGCATCTTTCCAGGATCCTAACCACTGATTGGCTAGCACTCCTATGGTGTTGTGCCATCATTGGCCAAAGTCAGCTACCTATCATGCTTGGGGGTGGAGTCCTGAGAAAATGTGCAGCTGACATAGGAGAGACGACCTATCTGTCTGTCAGCAACTCCTCCCTGAGGAGAGTGAGGTGGCTCAAGTGTGGCAGCAAAGAAGAGCTGTATTTCCAGTCAGAGCGTAGCTGGTGTTCAGGCTGTTTTGGGGTGCTCTGTCTGTGGTCTTTGCTTGCCACTGTCTAAGTATATCTACACAACTATATCAGGGCCTGTTGGCCAACCTCCCATGGTCCCCTCTGTGCCCCAGGCATGAATTTGTGCACCAGGCCTCCAGTATATAACATAAAGTTTACCCTTTTAACTGTACAGTTTGGTGGCAGTACATGCTCACATTGTTGTACATCCATCTCCAGAATTCTTTCATCTTCCCAAAATGAAACTCTGTCTCCATTAAACACTAACTCCTCAAGCTCCCCACCCCTCAGCCCCGAGTAACCACCATTCTACTCTCTGTCTCTGTAAATTTGACTGCTCTAGAGACTTCATGCATATGGACTCACACGGTGTTTGTCTTTCTGTGATTGGTTTATTTCTTTAGCATGATGTTTTCAAGGTTCACATGGTAAAGCATGTATCAGAATTTTCTTTTTAAGACTGAATGACATTCATTGCATGTATATACCAAATTTTGTCTGTCCATTCACCTGTCAATGGACACTTCGGGGAATAATGCTGCTACGTATACAAGTGTACAAATATTTGAACCTGTTTTTTTTTTTTTTTTATTCTCACCCAAGGACATTTTTTCCATTGATTTTTTAGAGAGAGTGGAGGGGAGGGAGGAGGGGCAGAGAGAGATTGAAACATCAATGTGAGAGACTCATCAATTGGTTACCTCCCAGATGAACCCGATCAGGACCAGGGATGAACCCTGCAACTGAGGTAAATGTCGTTGACCAGGAATCAAATCCGAGACCCTTCGGTCCTCAGGCCAGTGCTCTAACCACTGAGAAAACCAGCCAGGGCTGAACCTGCTTTTTAAGTAGAATGCCCAGGTAATAATAATAATAATAATAATAATAATAATAATAATAATAATTCTTCTTCTTCTTCTTCTTCTTCTTCTTCTTCTTCTTCTTCTTCTTCTTCTTCTTCTTTCATGCTGCAAACATTTTAATAATTGTTGAGTTGTTGAGCATACATTTTGAAAACATTTTACTTCAAACTGCAACAAGTTAAATAAATGTTTATAATATAACATAAAATTCAACCAAAAGTAAAATTTGTTTTAAGTGTTTCTTGCATCTAGACCAGTGCTTTTTTCTTTCCCCCTTAATATATCTTCATTTTTGAGCTGCACAAACACATCTAAGAATATTATCTTTGTAGTATGGCATTTAGGAAATAAAAACATACTGCTTGTTAATGTGTAAGAACCACTGTGCTTAGGAAGTTAGAAAAGATATGATATCATTATTTGTATTTTGGCTGAAAATGTATAAACCTTAAGAAGTTAACTATAGGCCCGGTGCATGAAATTTGTGCACTTGGGGGGGGGGCAGTCCCTCAGCCCGGCCTGCGCCCTCTCACAGCCTGGGATCCATCGCCCCATAGAGGAGGCCCCACCCATCTACCTCAGCACCTTCAGCGGTTAACCTGGGCCTTCCCATGTGAGGGCAATCGTGGGGCAATGGCGGGGCCCCAGACCAGTCGCATCGCACCTGCCTTGGCTGGCCTGGCGCCAGTGCGTGTCATGGCATGGCCGTTCTGCTGTTCGGTCACTCCGTCGATTTGCATGTTATGCTTTTATTATTATAGATTATGGAATGAAACATTCATTCTACCACTTAGTTAGAGGCACTATTGACCAAATAGGTATTTGGGGGCTTGAGGGACTGTGTCCTTGCCCTGAAGTCATGCTGTTCTGAAGGACTGTCTAAGGACAAACCCACTTAACCTGTTGCTGATATTTAGAAAGTGTTGAGTGGAAGGGACTGGTTGCCCTCCCTGAGCTGTCTTAACAGCTTCCTTTACTCAGACTTCGACATGAGGCACTTTTTCACCATCTCTCTGGCTAGATCACTCATATTTAAAGTTAAATTAGATGCCATCTCTTTAGAAAGGTTTTTTGGAGCCCAACCCCCCAAATAGGATTACCAGCCTGCCCCATAGGTTCTGCCCACTCATTACCATTTATCTATCTAGGTCCTCACTATACTTTAAGTTCTTTGTGGTGGGGGTACATGGATCCCCAGACTACAGCCCTGCTGCTGAAGCTGCCCAGACCATGAGCACAGACGTGTGGAGGGGCTGTGGAGAAAGCACTGGGGTGCCCTGTGCACACGGATGAGGCACAGAACACTGGTGCTCAGCAGGATGGATATGGAAGGGAAACCTGGGTATCCATTTGTTTACTTGTTTGAGAGCACCTGTGAGCCATGTCAGACGTGATGAGCATTTCTAGACAGTATCTGAGAAGTCACTAAGTTAGAGGAAAAAGATATGCTATTTATTCAACAGTGCAATTAAAGTCATTTATTTATGAGAACTGACCATTCTGAAGTTCTATGCAGTGTTATAACAATCATATTTATTATTAGATGTCTTACATTGTTGTACATTTGGAATCAATGGCAGTGGAATATCTTATGCAAGTCCTTTGTTCTTATTTGCTCCTGGAACATGTTTGTCTATTTGCAACTCAGGAAAACGGACTGTGCTAAGAACACTGGAGGTGTTCCCATGATGCCCAGGGGCTGGGACTGAAGCCATTTAAACCCAAATGGGGCATAGGAGTTTGGGGATGATTCCTGGAGATGGCTGAACTCTGCTTTAGAGCATAAGGGTATATGTAGGGTACCCCAAAAATGTATACTAGTACATACACTTTGAATAATTATACAGGCAGTGCATATTAAAAAATATTTCATTTTCAAAATTGAAATGTGTGTGTCAGAGGATTTGAAGACATCCAACCTCTTTGGATATTCTTTGACCACATGTCTTGAGATTGGCGTGATCTCTCTGGGCACAGGAGGGTATATGGAAGGTATGTGTGTGGGGGGAGGGGGATTTCAGGGGGGTGTTGGGGAATTAAATTGGTGAAGGATTGTTTTGCCTAAATTGGTATGACTTCAGAGGAGCTTGGATTAGGCTTATAATAATTTAGGTATGACTGTAGTTCTGGAAAATATCCTTCTAAATTTAATGGGCTCCCTTTAAAGAAAATTTATAATCCCTTTCTTGATATTATCAGGTGGATAAAAAATGTAATTCCTTTACTATTCCCAAGCACTAGAAAAGGTAACCAGAGTAATCAATTCCTAATGCTGGCTGTGCTCCAGAGCTGGTCCCCAAAATACCTGTGCTACCTAGAGCAAGTCCCCACGCTTCTCTGGCTTCATTTCTTCATCTATGAAATGGATGGTTGCATCAACGGTCGTTCAGCTCCTAGACCTTCTACCTCAAACATTCTGTAGTTCAGTTACTATCCATCTTCTGTGGCAGTCAAGTGAACTGGGGCTTATTTTACTCCCAGGAGACATTCAGCAAGCCTGGAAACATTTTTAGTTGTCACAACTCGGGGCAGGGTGTTGTTGTGGGCACCCAGTGGGCAGAGGCTTGGGATGCTGGTAAACAGCCTTCGGTGCACAGGACAGCCCCGCCATTAAACATTATCCGATTCCAAATGTCAAACGTGCTGCGACTGTGAAACCCCTCGGAAGGAGGAAGGAGGAGACACTGATGCTCGCAGGAGGAAATGGCACGGTCTCTCTCTGCAAGTGTGGCTGGGAACGTTGTGGCAGCTGCTGTGCCGTGAGCTATGAGGAATGACATAGCGCATTAGGGATAACATGTAGATAGGCTTCCCCCTTGTAGAGTGTACACTACTGAGATGAACTATCATCTCTCAAGAGCTTTCACTGGAAGATGCTAAAATAAATTCTAATTGAATGCACCATCTGGGAACACTGAGCTGCGTGGCGAGAGCAGTGGGCTCAATTCACAGCATCCTTCACACCCCCAACGGGGTAAGTCTGAGTGTGAAATTCCTGTGTACTCAGTAGTTATCATGCTGTGCATTTGGAAACACTTTTCTTTAAAGCTCAGAGTGCTACATTTCACTTGATAGCACCACTCCCCTGCCTATCTTAGCCCGGGACATCGCATTTTAAGGGAAATTGGAGTACAGTTGGTATTGTTCAGTCTGTATCTCAAGAGCAGTGGTGGACTTGGGATCACAAGCTGACCCTCTGGTTCTCAGCACTAGGTTCAACTCGTTAGCATGTTTTGTCCATTGCCAATGTTTCTACCGTATGTAGGTGTTCTGTGTAAGCTGTGACTCTTCAGGAGAAGCTACTGTAAGTCCTACTTGTGAGAATTAAATGAGACACTGTATAAGAAAGTATCTCATGTGAAGCAGATGCTCCAAAAATGTTGTATTCTTTGAACGGGCCAAGCTAATGCTGAGTGGCAACAGTGGGAACATCTTAAAATTAAATGTCACCTCCATGCGGCTCTTTCTCCTCAGCCCGTTGAAGCAGGTGCTGATGGAAACTTAAGGAGGTCTGTTCTGTCCCAGTCTGGATGTGCTCCGTGTTTGGGTAATGGGGGAGTAACACAAGTAGCACAAAAGCTGTTTGTTTCAATTCAGTGACCGCAAAGATTAATTGCTGTGCTAACAGGAACGCAATTTATTCAGACTTGCCAGGTCAATGGGCACATTCAGTTTTCTCAGGTATAGCTTAGTTCTCTTCCTCCCTCCGGTGGGTATTCCAAACAGGCACTGGTTAGAGAAACCTCCCTCCTCAGTGTGGGATACTCCTTCTGCAAGGGAGCGCCTCACAGGCTGCTCTCAGCCAGTCACCTTGTCTAATCACCTCTAGCCTCTCTTCTATATCCCTCTACCTACCGATACAGTGTTTTGTTTTGTTTTTGTTTTGCTTTTCAAATTCAAAGTATGTGTACAATAAGTAGAATAAATCCTCAGAGGCTATGTGGAAATCCAGTTCTATTAGTTCTGGACAACTGAAAGAAAGAAGATCTTGAAGGGGTTAGAAAAAAAGAAGAGAAATCAACTAGCATACAATTTAAAACCAGACATTGTCTTTTACTAAAAGGATGGACCTCAGTTTGGTCCTGGATGGACAATTCAGCTGTTCTGCTGGCAGCACTTTCACAGACAAGACTTGTGTGATTGGATTTATTTAGGGAAGGACACTCAGTGTTTCAGAGAGTAAAGCTGTTTCTAAAGTGCCTATGGCATTGTCCCTCTTAAAGATGGACTTTAATGGATTGCTCTAATACCAACACCAACTCCATGTCAATATACTCTATAGTCTTCTATATAAACTTTTACTACCATATAGCTCTGGCCACTATGGCTTAATTGGTTAGAGCATTGTCCCATACACCAAAAGGTCCCAGGTTCAATTCTCAGTCAGGGAACACAGCTAATGTTGAGGTTTTGATCCCTGGTCAGATGCCTATAGGAGGCATCCATTAATGTTTTTTCTCTCTCCTTCTCTCTTCCTCCTTCTTTATAATCAACTGAAAAACTAATAAACATATCCTTGGATGAGGATTTAAAACAAGTTTTTAAAAAATTTACCATAGCCCTAAACAGTTTTGCTCAGTGGATAGAGCATCGGCCTGCGGACTGAAAGGTCCCAGGTTCGATTCAAGTCAAGGGCATGTACCTTGGTTGTGGGCACATCCCCAGTAGGAGGTATGCAGGAGGCTGATCGATGTTTCTCTCTCATCAATGTTTCTAACTCTCTATCTCTCTCCCTTCCTCTCTGTAAAAAATCAATAAAATATATTTTTAAAAAATCTACCATATAATCCTAGCCACTTACTAAGGTGCTAGTATACCAATAAGTAAAATTTCTTAAAGGAGTTGACCTGAACAACCTTCAGGGTGTGGTAGGGAGACCAGACTGAGTTTAAGGAATGTTTAGACTGCACTCAGACATGACTGAATGTGTTTGGGAGTCCAGTGGATTGTGGTCTACAATGATCTACTTAAATAAAGGAGACATTGATCTGGGCTATGTTTTGGTTGTAAATTTGAGAAATTAACAAGTATTTTAAAGGGGATGGGAGGAGAATGTGATGACTGTTCCAGTTAATGTGAGCTTTAGGCTTGACTGGATCCAACTGCTCAAACAATGTAGGCAGGGATTTCCATGACTTAACTGAAGGTTGTCTGTTGGCTTTATTCTTTGACACCATGTTGATGACAAGGTGGCTATCAGTCATATTCACAATTCTACCACCAGCTTTATACCTGGTGGGAAGAAATGGAAGGAGAACTCACTTTTCATCCACCAACTGAACAAGTTCTGGGATTGGATTTCTCTTGTTCGGTTCTCATCTCTCTCATTTTATTCCCTTGAAACTATTCTTCTCAAACTCACCAGACTAGGATGACCTAGTTTTCCTGAGTGCTTCATATTTATATCTGTTGTCTGAGCACAAATATTAATAACACTCTGTTGTTGTCATCCTCTAGGATGGCTCCCAATTATCCTGGCCTCCAATTGTTCACACCCTCTCCCCCCAGACAGAGTAGAGCTGGCATGTGCAACCATTTCAGCATGTTGTTAGGACACTCAAGCTGCTTGTGGGGAGGCTCATCTGGGGAAGTACTGAGGCTTCCATCAACAACCAGCCATGAGGTGAGCCACCTGAGAGGCAGAACTTGTAGTCAAGCCTCCAGGTAATTACGGCCTTCACCAATATCTGACTGCCATCTCATAAGAGATCCTGAACCAGAACTGTCCTGCAGAGCCATTCTCAAATTTTAGTCCCATATAAACTGTATGAGATAAAGAACGTCGGTTTCTATGTTAAGCTACTAAGTTTAGGGGTAATTCCTTACACAACAATAGGTCACAAATACACATCTCTTTCATTCTCAAAAATTGGGGAAATAAATTTTCGTTCTATCAATAACCTTCATGTTGACAATAGTAGTCTTCAATTTTCAGCCAGTTCTTAGAATCATCTTACTCAGTGCATCCACAGAATTTGGTGCTGTTGATCTCTCCCTCTTCTTAGATATGCTTTCCTCACTGGGTCTTCAGGGTATCACTCCCACTGGCTGCTTCTGCTCAGCCTCTTGGCATACTTTCATCCTTTCCTTGGTTCTGAATGTGGCAGGTTCCAGGATCTTTTGGGAAAGGTCCTCAGATCTTTTATGTACTAACTAGAGGCCTGGTGCACAGATTCATGCACTGGTGGAGTCTCTCAGCCTGGCCTGTGGGTATTGGGCCAGGTATCCTGACATCCCCCAAGGGGGTCCTGGATTGCAAGAGAGTGGTTCTCAGGTGACGCACCCCCAAATCTGGCTCCCTCCTCTGTGGTTCTGGGTGTGTCACCCAAGAACCATAGCCACCAAGTCACCTCAGCTCGGCAGTTCTTATGTTGAGCATCTGCCCTTGGTGGTCAGTGCATGTCATAGTTACCAGTCAAATGGTCGGATGGTCGCTAAGGCTTTTATATAGAGAGATGCTTATACCTAGTTGATCTCACTTAGTCTCATTAATTTATATGATGAAGAACCTTCATTTTATTTTATTTATTTTATTATTTTTTAAATTTTGTTTTATTGCTTAAAGTATTACAAAGAGTGTTAGATAAGTCTCCATTTTTTCCTTTGATGTTCCCCCCTCCTCCCTTACCCTCCAGTGTCTTGTGTCCATTGATTATGCTTATATGCATGCATACAAGTAAATCACCAGTTCAGACTCTTTTTTGCACTCTAATAGAATCATCTGCCTCATCATATTCTTCACCAAATAGGTATCTTAAAATAAACACATCCATGGCTTTGATTTTACTCCACCAGCCTGCTTCCCCCTTAGACTTTCCCACCCCAATTAAAGACAACTAACTCTATTCCTATTCCTCATTTTACTCAAGTAAAACACACACACAACCTGGAGTCTTTGTTCTCTTCCCCTCCACCTCACATCCAATATGGCAGCAATTCTCAGCCCAGCACATTCTCCAAACCCACTGCTATTTCCATCATCTTTCAACCTGTATTATTTCAATAGCCCCAAAATTGTCTTCCCACTTCCCCTCTTGGCTCTTCTCAGTCTATTTCTTTGCACCCCAACCAGAGTGTGCTAATTCTGAAACCTGAGACAGATTGTGTCATTCATCTGCTTGATCCTAACAATGGCTTCTTATCCAACTCAGAAGAAAATATGAAGTCCTTTCCTAGACCTGTAAAGCTCTACGTGGGAAAAGAAGACTCTATGGGATCTGACTCCTCTACTCCCTGGTCTCATGTCCACCTCATTCACTCTGCTGTAATCACACTTGCTTCCTTTAGGGTTGCTGGAAGGTGTCAGCTGCAATCCTCCTATCTCAGGGCTTTCCCACTTGTTGGTCCCCTTGCCTGGGGTGCTCTGCACATGGCTACCTCCTTCTGTCTCAGCTCAAAGGTCACCTTGTCAGCTTGGCCCTTGCTGACCACTCTATAAAAAGCAGTATTCCCAATATTAATGTCAGTCTGTTTATATTATTTTGTTTTTCCTCTAAACCATCACCTGATAGAGTTATAAGATGTCAACAACATGGGTGTGGGCAACTTCTTCCACAATGAGACATAATAACCTGGCTTCGGCAGACCTTGGTGTGGTCCTCCAAACCTTTGACAGGTGTACTGCCAGCCTTGGTGTCGTTTACAGCTCAGAAGCTAGAGGTTGTAGCCAGACTATTGGTTGCTCTCAGACTTGAAATTTTACTTTATTCATTTCTCTGCTGTTGTCATTCCTGGTCTTGATGTCAATAGAAATAAGACTGGCCCACATTCTTTCTTTAAACACTGAAGTTTTCTGGTGTTCACTGGGTTACTTGTTGACTCATGCTACAGGAAATCTGGAAATTGAAGATATGAACAAATAATTAAGTCCCAACTCTCTCAAATAAACTCCTTCCCATTTCCCTTATTTCCTTCTTAACTCTTTATTATCTACCATGTGCCAACCACTATGTGGTACACTGGGACTAGAGTGATAAAATATGTCAAATTTGTTTAACTTTCTTTGTTGTTATTAATCTTCACCCTAAGATATTTTTTCCATTGATTTTTTTGAGAGAGAGTGGAAGGGAGGGGGCGCGAGAGAGAAACATTGATGTTAGAGAGACACACCAATTGGTTGCCTCCCAGATGTGCCCCAATTAGGGCTAGGGTGGAACCTGCAACCCAGGTATGTGCCCTTGACCAGGAATTAAACCCATAACATAAGGGCAGATACTCTAATCACTGAGCCACAACTGCCAGGGCTGTTTAACATTTTTAAAATAAGTATTAACAAAAGGTGAACCATGATCCTTGAAAAAATACTATTTTACTTTAGACTCTGAAAAATCTCCCTGCTTTTATCCTGTATGTTGAAGGCTGAATCTTGTGATATAATGAAGAGATATGAATGTCTAGGGACTACGATCCTTAAAGGGGTTGCATCCAGATGTTAGATAAAAGAGACTATGACTCATTCAACCGGGAAGCTGGACTTTCGAAGTCCCATCCAAGTTGTGATGCCTTTGAGATTCGTCTGTTAGCATTCAAAACTTGGTATGTGTCATTGAATGTAAATATTTTGCAATAATTTGAGAACGAACACCAGATTGAAAGACATAATAACAGTGTCTGACACCACTGGTCTCCACCTTGTGAGCAGAGGTTACCAGAGACCACACTGAGTGAACGACAGCCCACAGACCAGACTGTACATATGACTGTGCTAAATTCTGCTGCTATTTACAGAGCTTGCTGCTTTTCAAAAACACTCCTTGGGGCCAATCAGGCAGCCATACTTTCCTGATCTATTTTCTGCAGTTGCTTCATTTACCGTTCTTTTCTCTTTACTGGCTGTTGCTTGATGTGGTATTTCTGTGCCTCCTTATTAAGGTTTTTTGTGCCCACATTTTCTACTCTAAATCTGCATGTTTAAAGATCATTTTATATAACTTCTGTGCTTTTAATATTTTCTGAGTTCACCACAGATTCAGTAAATAATATACAATGACTTCAAGCCAGGATGTTTTCAATGGATTTATAAGCTTCCTGCTTAGAACAACCTCACTCTGCTGACAAATATTTTTTTAATTGCTGGTCTGTTTGCAGATGCATATGCAGTTCTATACAAAGCAGTCAGAGCATGCTGAGTTTAGGACTTCTTTTTATAAAGTCCCACCACTACTTCATTCAAAAGAGGTATGGAAATATGTAGGTAAAGCCACATATGTTGACATAAATTGGGTGAAAAATACAAACTCTTCAGCAACCTGATTTTTTTTTCCTCAGAAACATAATGTGGATACCCAGAGCTCTACTTTCCCCATTTTAATAATTGCATGGCTTTCCACTGTGCAAGTTGCTATAATTTATTTCAACAAGCCCTCATTAACTGACATTTGAGTTGTTTTCTCTTTTTGATAATTTATAGATAATGATACAATTAACATCCTGAGACATCTTTGCATACCTGAACAAATATGCCTATAAGATCAATTCCTAGCAGGGTAATTTTTGGCTCAAAGGCAACATATATTAAAGCAGATAGATATTGCTAAAAATAATTCCTTTCTGTATCCTTGCCAACTCTGGGTATTAGCATTTTTGAAATTAATATTTTAGTTATAGTTCACATTATATTAGTCTCAGGTGTACAATATAGTGATTAGACATTTATATACCTTATGAAGTGATCACTACAATAAGTCTTGTACCCATCTGACACCATACAGAGTTATTATAATATTATTGACTATATCCTAGTCTATCCTTATCCTTGGGTATTAGCATTTTTTTATCTTTTCCAATTTGATGTGTCAAAAACCATATCACCGTTTAATTGTGCATTTATTTGATTCATAAAGAGTCTGAATATCTTTCATACTAAATAGCAAACATTTACTAGCCATTTTTCTTTCATTTGAAAACTGCCCATTCATGAGCTTTGCTCCTCTTCTCATTCACTTATTTGAGTTCCTTAGATAGTATAGAGAGAAACTCTACTTTGCCTCATGGTTGCAACTGTTTTCATATTGGTCAATTTTTGATTACTGTGAAGTATTTTTCTGTTTTACTTTATTATTAAAATCAATTAAAATCACCCTCAATTGGCTTTCCAAGCAACCCTCTAAATTTTTGTAATAAAATTATGATAAAGACATTTATTTTAATCTATAATAATAAAAGCCTAATATGCTAATTAGACCGAACAGACTTCCAGACAACTTTCTGGATGACCTTACAGACAACCATGCTATGATACCTACTGGTGCCCGGCCAGCTAAGGTGCATGCAATGAAATTGGTCGGGGCCCGGCCATCGCCCTATGATCACCCCACAGAGGGAGGCTCAGGCCACTGGCTGGTGGGTTGTGGCAAGTGGGCACAGCCTCCTTTTGTGACGGAAGCCTTGGTCTCGGGTGCCAGAGGGAAGCCAGTGCCGGCAGCCGGGGGAAGGAAGGCCTACTCTTGCACGAGCCTCTAGTATTATTATAAAAAATGAGCAGGAACCATTGTTTAAATATGCAAAGGTTATGGAAATGCCTATAAGAATAAAATTTGCTTTTTCCCAGAAGATTCTGGAAATTCTCCAAGGCCAAGAATCTTGCACTTCTAATGGGCATTTCAGGCATAGAGAGAGGCTTGCCTGCCACACTCAGAATGCACCATCATCAGCTTCAGCAGGACTGCGACCACAGAAAGAACCTGGGGAATTCAGACATTCTGGCTCATTCATCAATCACGTGGCCTAGTCTCCCAGAACCACTTTCTCATCTACAAAGTGCACATGGTTGTATCTGAGGTGTAGTGTAGGCCTACTGTGATTATTAAATTAGATAAATATACAAAATACCTATGCAGAGTGGATGTTCCAAAAATATTCATATTCCCAATCTTAGGAGTTAAAGAAAAATTATACCTATAATTTCTTAGCTGTGACAGGAACATTTTAAAATGTAAGATCAACAACAAGTCATACGTAGAGGTGCAGCATGCTTAAAAAAAACTGCCAGATTACTTTTCGATTGCCAAAACTTCTCACACACACGTCTATCAAGATATACTTGATTTTCTGGAATGAGGTCGAAGTGATATTCTGTGTGATCCCTAGCCTCTGTGCATCTTAACTAGTTAGTGTTAGTGCTGACAGTGCTGTGTACTAAGAAAAGACCATGCTGCATGGAAATTAGGGTCCATAAACCACGTGAGTGAAGAGAGTTCAGGAAGTGGGTCCATGGATGCGACAGGTCCCTTGTAGGTCCACTTTTTCCAGAAGTCTCTTAAACATTTTTGGCGACAGTCTATGAGGGAGGGAAAGCAGTCCCTGACATGTGGATAGCATGTATTGATAGCATATGGTGAAGACGGCACTTTTATCTGTGGTTTTCCTCCCTCAACATTGTAACTCTTGTCTAATCATGACAAAAGCATCTGACAAATCCCAGTTAATTCTGCAGATGTCTGGTCAATACTCCTCAAACTGTCAAGATCATCAAAGCTAAGGAAAGTCTGAGAAACTGCCACAGCCCAAAGGAGCCTCAGGAAACATGAAGACTAAAGGTATGTAGACTCCTGGATGGGATCCTGGGACAAAACTAGACCCTAGGGAAAAACTATGGAAGTTCAAATACAATACGGACTTTAATTAATAACGTATCAATACCGATTCATTAATTATAGCATGTGTATCATACTAATGTAAGATGTTCATAATAGGGGAAACTAAGTATGAGGTATATGGGAATTCTCTGTATTGCTTTCACAAATTTTCTACAAATATAAAGTTGTTCTAAAATAATAACTTTATTTTTTAAAAGGCTCCCTAGCTTACCATTTATTCTACTTTGACATAGTACCCTAAAAAACAATAGTAAAACTTCCCCCGAATGCCAAGAAGGTTGAAGTCCCAGCTCACACATTAACATTTAATTTTCTCCATATGCACCTCAAATACTCTCTCCATCTGGATTGCCCACTGCTTTTTGGGCCAGTGCTAATGGGGGACACCAGGAGGCTCAATAAATACTAATTGATACAATGCGATAAGCAAGTCTTCATTAATGGATTCTGGATTCTGAAGAAATTAGAGTTCTTTCCATAAAATAAATTTATCCTGCAAGAAGCCAGCATCCAAGCTGAGCTATGGGGGCAACCCCGGTGGTCAGCCTGCACATGTGCATGCAGTCAGCTCTGCTCACACTCCCATTCACACATGGCAACAAATCAGTCCGGGACACAGAGTGCAAGATTCAAAAATAGCAGCAGTGTTTTAACAGTGGACATCACAGCCCTACTCTCCTTGTCTGAAAATGTGGTTGGCCATTGACATGGTCTTAAATATAACCAATGAGTCCAGGCAGAAATCCCTGATTGAACATTTTAAAACAAGCAAGCAAACAAACAAACAAAAGCACATCCTCTCCCAGTCTCTCAGCTAAATGGAGTGCTAGGAATTTGCTAGCGTTTTATTTAAATTAATGAACCAAGTAATTTATCTGACTGAGTAAATGATGACTATACATTTACATAGTCACATGAATGCGTGTTCCCGGCAACTTGACATGTTATCCATGTATACACCCCAGAGCACTGTACTGTTTGCAAGACATGTGGAATATAGAAGAATATCAAGGTCACGGCTCATGCATGTGTGTGCATGCTAGAGGATGCATGGATGTGTTGGTGTGATGCTGGTTAATGACGTTGAGCCAGACGAAGAAAGGGGCAAGAATATCTTGTGTTTAGTGGTCTTTCCAAATCAATTTTAAATGAAATGGTTGCTTAGAGTTTTCTCTTCTGTTGATAATGAAAATAGTGGGGGTGGTGGCGGAGTGCTGACTTTTCAGGTCCTGAGGATAGTAACAGAAGGAGCCCAGCAGGCCTGCCCACTCCTGTTGTTAATTAAAGTATTTTCACATTCTCCAGGGTGTAATGCACTCTGGGCACCGAGAGTCGTGTGCAGTCTAATGATCACACATTCAAATAAATACAGTGGGGGGCCACCGGGAAGCAGATCGCTTCCCCCACCTCATTACGGCTGCAGTGCTTTGCAAATGTCTGAGATGCTCCACTTCTTATGAATAATAGATATTAGCCAGGCTCCCAATTGCTCAGTGGCTCAAGGTACCCGGACCCCGACCTGCTCGGCTGGGACCTGCAGGAGGCAGAAAGTGGGACTGACATTTGTAGCTCAGAGCTGTCTCCGTCGCATTCACTAAGTGATTCTTGCCAAGGCAGATTTCCCCGACTTACTGCACCCCTGTGTCTGAGCTGCATTGTAATTCTTATTTGTTGGCACTGACAAGTCTGTCTGCAGATGAGAGGTGAAGAGCTCCACAAAGCTGATTGTGAGTTGTCAGGAAATGTATCTCGAGGATCTCTAAGCCTCAGGGAAAAAATACATTTTAAATAGTGAGCAGCCTTTCAGATGGTTAAATTGTATATAAATCTTCCCAATACTTGTAATTTCAGTTGAAAGAAAGCAAGGGCAATTTCACTTCATGGAGATATATATAGTAAATAAAAAATTAAATTAAAAAATCAATGTAGGAACCAGATAACAAAAACAATGCCAGGATTTTGACACTTTCGTGTGTTTTGGAATTATTCACATTTCAGTTAGGATAAAACAAAAACATAGATTAACAAAAATAACAACTTACTTTTTATTGTACTGTGGACGAAAGGGGCCTCATGCTAGCCTGACAAGCTCAGGGAAGGCCTGCATAGCCGTCTTGCAAACCCAGAGACCTAAGGTAACCACAAAGGATGGTCTGAAATTAAACTTCAACTAAAAGCAGTTAATGGTGGGTCGTTACATCCTAGGCTGATACCTTCACTGACAAGGTCAACCTTTACCTGAACTGAGCCTATCTGTCTTTTTGCATCTGTGATAACATATCCTAGAAATGTCTGGGTAACTTGTAACTTCCCTTTTTCTGAGCCCCTTGGGGCACAACATAATGTGCTGGTGCCAGGACAGACACCACAAATTCCTTCATTGTTATCATGTTAATTGCTCCTGCACCCACCTAAGTATGTGTCTATCATTTTACTTTTTATCCAATCCCAGCCCCCCTCCCTCGCCCTACTGCGCGCTTTGCTTTCTCCCACCTCTCTAGCCTATCACCAGTGGATTTCATGTAACCCACCTATGTCCCTTTCCTTTGATTGCAGTGTATAAATACAGATGTAACCTGTCATTCTCCAGAGCATTATCTCTATCCATTGAGATTCTGCTTCCAGGTAATTGTCAATAGTTTGGCCCAAATAAACTCACAAAAAATTCTTTACAGGTTTGAATGTTTTTAAACATTACATTACATTTCCCAAAGTGGTATATATGTATGTAAACCTCATTTAATCCTCATGACAGCCTACAATGATATACTGTTATTAGTTCTAATTGTATTGTGGATGAAAGAGTCCATATATTACACCTGACAAGCGCAGGTGAGGCCTGCATGCAGGCCCTACAAACAGAGACTGGAAGTAACCACGCAGGATGGTCTCAACATAAAAATTCCTAAAAGCCTGTTATTGCACCTGGTCACATTCTTAAGCCTGTAGCTTTCCTGGCAAAGGTCAAGCATTATCTCAAGTGAGCCTATCTGTTGTCTTTTGGCATCTAAGATAATGTGTCCTTGAGATGTCAGAGCAATCTCCTTTTCCAGACCCTGTAGGCCATACCTCTGCACCAGAGCACAAAACCACAGACCCCCTCCATGTTATCTTGTTCTGAGAATACCATCTCTAGGTGCTACAAACGTTAATGATTAACTATCCTGTACTCGCTGCTGTAAAAGAAGGGTGTGTCCCTCTTTTACTCTTTCTCCAACCCCAGATTTCCTTGTGTTGCTCTCTGCTGCCTCCCTAATCATATAATCCCCTTACATCTCCTCCTTTGATTATTATTTATAAAATAAATTGTAAAGATGCCTTTCTTGAGAACATTTTCTCAATTCATTGGGATTTTGCTTCCCAGAAATTGTCATTTTGGCTTAAAAAAAACTCATAAAAATTTTCTACAGGTTTGGACGTTTTTAAACATCTACAGTATAAAAAATAAAATTAAGTCTCAGAAGGTTAAAAGCACTGGCCCCAGATCACAGAGTATATGCATGTTATCCTCAAATTCAGATCTTCCAATTCCAAGAATGTTTGACATGATAACCGTGCTCCATGCTGGGTAGAGATTTACATGTTTCAGCCTTTCGCTTCATTGACTATCCATCCTACATCTTCACTTTGTAAATAACTGTCTTACAGCTGTGGCATGTAAAAGCATACGGTTGTTTTTGGGGTTTTTTTTGACATTGTTGTCAACTGCCCCTGGACCAGTTGTGAAATAACTTGGCTGCTCTACGCTAAAACGTTTAAGTTAGAAAAATACCAAATTTTGCTGAGCCATTCACTTACCAATAGCTTCAATTGAATTAATTAATAAAGTTGAGGTGGTCATAGTGATATTACATTCCTTAATCTATGGAAGATACATCAGATACTCATGACCAAGGAGACAGAGACCACAGGAAGAGGAAAAGAGATTCATATTTTCCAGCTCCCCACTCTCTCCTCCCCAAACTGGTATGGCTGATGATTGTGAGCGTGATATTTTGCATTTGTGTAATTTGTGTGCGTGTGCAAAAAAGAACTTTTATGGTTGGTGATGTTATGTAAGCTTCACAAAGGCCATAGTGAGTAAGGAGATAATATCTTCAATTAAGGATGAAGAAGCTGAGCTATAATTTGCACATGAAAAAGTCTTAGTCCTTTCTCCCTTCCCAGCACATGAACGGTTGTGTCCAGGGGCACACACAGTGGCAGAGGAACGGTTTAATTCAGCACTTCGACTCCCAGTCTCAGCCATTTTTACCAACACAATCTCCTCATTCATGGCTGGGCAGAGACTCCTCCAAATAGCTTCACACCCTAATTGCACAAAGCATTAGTTTGCAACACTCATCTGGGCAAAGCAGATGCAAAGAATATTGTACTTGTCTGTTGGTAGGGCAGTGACCTCAGTGCATCCCTGCCCTCAATACCCCCTGTTAGAGTTGCCATAGAAACTATAGAATGCCCAGCTATATATAAATAAGTTTTTATGTATAAGTATGTCTCATGCCATGTTTGGGATATATTTATACTAAACGATTATTTGTTGCTTCTCTGAATTTTATTTTTATTTATTTATTTAGAGAGAGTGGAAGAGAGAGGGAAAGACAGAGAGAAATATCCATGTGAGAGAAACACTTCGATTGGTTGCCTCCTGCATGCGCCCTCACCAGGGCCTGGGCCAGGGAGGAGCTTGCAACTGCAGTGTATGCCCTTGACTGGAACCGACGCTCTATCCACCGAGCCAAACTGGCTAGGGTGTTTATCTGAATGTTAAATTTAACTGGCTTTCCTGTATTTTTATTTGTTAAATTGGGCAATCCTACTCCATGGGGGTCTGGGCTCTGCCTGCCCCCCCTGGCTACTTTGGACACTGGTATGTATTCTCCTTACATCTTTCAGAAAGATGGTGGGCATCATAGGACAATGGCTCTTCTGGGATCTGTCACGGGCACTATGTGAATGAAGAAAGGGATTTATGAAAGTTGAAAGCCTCAGTGTAGGCCACCTGATTCTGACATTGGCATTTTGCTCCATGAGGCCTCCTCAGGGAAGCAAGGTGGTGAGGACACTGGGTCTGAACTCCTGTCTCCAGTTTCAAAATCTTATTTCTACTCAGATCATAACGTCCTTAAGACACTGTCCAAGCAACTACTATTGCTATGGGAAAATACTTTAACCCTTGAGTATCTGATTGTATTCTACACTGAGTGGCCAGATTATTACGACCACCTGATGTTTGTAGGCAAATTAGCTAAATTTTGCGCTGAAGTTGTTAGAGGGCCAGATCATTATAAATGTCTGAATAGCACAACATACCTAAGTTTCGTTGCTGATCAAGTTCATCCTATCATGTTGATGGCATATCCCAATGGAGATGGCTTCTTCTAACAAGACAATGCGCCATGCCCCAGTGTTCATATTGCACAGGAGTTGTTTCAAGAACATGAGGGAGACTTTACCTTGCTTAGGTGGCCCCCACAATCACCAGCTCTCAATCCAATTGAGCATTTGTGGGATGAAGTTCAAAGAGCCATCAGGTAGCTGGTTCCACAACCATCAAATCTCATAGAACTGGACAGTGCTATTCATCAGGCACGGTGTCAGATTCCTCGCATCACCTTTCAACATCTCATGGAGACAATGCCAAGAAGAATCAATGCAGTATTGAAGGCAAAAGATGGCCCAACGAAGTACTGATGGGGTGGTCATAATAATCTGGCCACTCAGTGTATATTTAAACAATGACTTCATTCAAACAATGTTAAGGAATAAATAGCTTCAATGTAAAATTTAATGCATGAGTAGAATTTCCTAAAAATGAAAATAAAACTAAAGTAGATAAAAATAACACAAAAGGTCAGTGATGATCAATAATAACCAGATAACAACAGGATTAACAAGATGAAGGTCTAGAATTTATAATAGGCAAGTATAGAAACGTTTACACTTTGCACCATTTTAAACTAGATTTAGACTATTTTATTGGAGGTAAATAAGTGAACAGCTTAAATGAAAACCTTGTGAGAGCAGACTTCCTGACTATTCATACTCTTTAGTATGAATTGTACCACAACTAGCATTTGCCAGTGTTAACAAATTTATCATCTATAACTCTTTATAAAGGCCTAAGGCTTTGCAAAACTGAATCTGAATGGTCAGAAGGTATGGATGAATATACCCCCAAATCATTTTAGAGAATCTGTAGCCTGGAAAAATATTCATGTAAAAATTTGAATACTACCCAACTGCTCAACTAAGTGTGACTAAATCCTCCTCACAGGCCCATGTCCAGTAGAGAGCAAGTAGAGAGGGTGTGCACACAAGCTGGGGGAATCGAACCGGAACGCAAAGGCTGTGGAGTCAGAGGGTCTGGTGGGCACAAACTCCACTGCATGCTGGTTGGCTGACCTTGAGCCTGTTGCCTAACCTGCCCATGTCCAAGCTTCCTCTTCTAAGTGGAAATAAGAAACGCATTTGCAGTTTTGAAGCTATTGTGAAGATGAAATGAATTATCATTTACAAAGGGCTTAAGAGTGCCTTACACACAGTATCTGGTATGCAAATGTACCTAGAAATTGGTATATATGTATTTGTGAGTTAAATAAAAGGTGTACATATACTGTATATGTGTATACATTTTTTTCCAAATTAATTTTTTAATGAAACCTGGTTTCATTAAAAGCCAAGGTCCTGTTTAAAAGCACTAGGGGTGATCTCAAAGCAACCAGGACTCACAAACACAGTTTTGCTGGGGAATATACAAGTGATTGCTCTGACTCTTGCAAAAGCCAGGCACCAGCACCAATACCTGCCTACCCACTTCGAGAATCAGCAGCTTGAGGTTGTCCTAAATGTAGGTAGATGGCTTTCTCTGCAAACTTCTTATCAATGATGGCAGAACAGGGCTAACAGTTCCCTCCCAATACTTGGCTGACTTCTTTAAAGAGAGCTTGGGAGGACAGTTTTGAATCTGTCAGTTAACCAGACAGCGCTTACAGCATTTAGGTATCAATGCACCTCGGGTTAGCGGCATGCCCTCAGCTGGTGGGCTGAAGTTCCAGGCAGGGCTGAGGAAACCATACACTGCACCAGGTGTGCTGGATTCTCACACGGCCAATCTTTGCCCATTTTACAGGCCTCTCCCTTCTTCCCTCTGCTTCTCTTGAGCATGAGTGGACTTTGGTGTACTCCTCCTCACTCCCCCTTCTCTCCCAGGTGGATGGCCTCCCCTCCCCCCATGCTGTACCCAACCCTGCACCTGCTCCCCTGTGAGTACAACTTCTGGAATTTGCTTTGCAGGACTTCACTTTCTTGTCAGGGACTTGGTTGTGCTCCTCTGCCAAGGAAAATGCCTGCTGACAGCATTTAGGGAAATCCCCTGAGTTACAGCCACCTCTGCACCCATTTTCTTAGGACAGATGGTATTTTGTGACAGCTGACAGATTTACCAAGACCTTCTGATTCTAGGAAAAAGATTCAAGTGAAGGCAGAAAGCTTCCTAGGGAGGGGAACCTCACAGGTTTCAGTTCTCCCTTCATTCAACTGCAGATTGCCTGTGCTCACTGCCTGTTGCCCCTCCCGTGCCCCATCCATTTTTACACCCATGCTCTGGGGGAAATGTCTGTGCAAAAAGGCCAGTGGTGTTATTTTATTGGGAGTAATTTTCTTTCATCATGGTTACTATACATTTCCACTTCAACCACTTGATTTGCTGCTTTCAGGATGGATCCTAGCAGTTTTTACCTTCTGGAAATGAATGGCCCACTTCATCTCCATTTTAACATGTAGGGATTGGTTTTTTTTTGCCCCAAGTGACAAGTATTCTGAAATAGCTTTCTGTTTTCAGGCTATCTAAAGCAGTATATTAGAGATCACAGTCATCTCTCATCTAACTATGCTTCCAGGATAATCTGACTGTAACCCTGTTATTACAGGGTTCAGGGACCAGATGACATCCCTCTTCTCTCTTAAGCCATATATGATTAGACCAGAGGTGGACAACTGTCCTAACATGCTTCTATGCATGTCACAGTGAACTTCAGTCCTGCCACAAACGTCTGAGTGGGACCATTCAGATGGGCCTGAGGTGTCAGGAGCACTGGCAGCGGATCCATAGCAGGGCCTGCCAGGTAATGTACGCTTGGGACCTGCGCATGCTATTTGGAAGCATTTGTGAGGCAGATCAGTAGAGAAAACTGGTGAGACGGAAACAAAGGAAAACATAGGTGACGGAGAGCATGTGGCCCCTGAGAGACCATGGAGGGAAGAGGCTTAGACTCTGATGTTTCCATTCCAGGCAGCATGAAGCCAGGGTATAGTGTCATTCCCACCCATGTGATCATGGGATAGAGCCTTAAAATGTTACTTATGTGACCTTGTCTTTACAACCAATGTTGCCAAGAGCATGTTCTCTATGGCTAACTGCACTAGTTTATTCTAGTTTCTACGTCTCCCTGTTCTTGTGTAATAGAACCCTGTTTCTTAACTAGCATATGGACTGACTTTCCCATTTTCCCTTGCAGCTACCAGTGGTCAGGTGATTCTGTACTGGAAAAATAAAGGCATCCTATATAATAAAACTCTAATATGCAAATTTACCAAACAGCAGAACAACTAGTCACTATGACGTGCACTGACCACCAGGGGACAGACACTCAACACAGGAGCTGTCCCCTTATAGTCAGTGCACTTCCACAGGGGAAGCACCACTCAGCCAAAAGCCAGGTTCATGGCTGACAAGCACAGGGCTGGTGGTGGAGGCCTCTCCCACCTCTGTGGCAGCACTAAGGACCCCTTGGCGGATATCCGCCTACCGGCTTAGGCCTGCTCCCCAGCTTAGGTCCCTCAGCCTGGACTGCGAGAGGGCACAAGCCGGGCTGAGGGACCCTCCCCACTCTAGTGTGCTAATGTCGTGCACCAGGTCTCTAGTTCTATTATATAACCACACCACAGTGCAAATCCCAAAATCAGGAAACTGATATTAATACAATTGTATCATCTAATGTACAGACATTATTGCAATTTTGCCAATTATTTCAATAACATGTTTTACAACAAAAGAAAATCCCAAATTATGCATTACATACAGTTGTCTGTCCAGTTAGTCTCCACTATTATTATTATTATTAGTAGTAGTAGCAGTAGTAGTAGTAGTGTAGTATTTTAGTCTCCTTTAGTTTGGAATGGTTGCTCTCAATCTTTGCTTGATTTTTGTGACTCACATTTTGACAGATAGGGTCAGGTGCTTTGTAGAATGCCTTTCCATTTGAATATGTGTTTGTTTGATGTTTCCCCACAATGAGGTTCAGGCTGTGCATTTTGGCATCGATACTTCTGAATTGCTGTTGTGTTCAGGTACTGCCTATCAGAAAGCGTAGGGTGTTGATTTGTTTCATTACTGGACTTATCGGTTTCTTGGTTAAGAAGGTGTCTGCCAGATGTCTCCACTATAAAGTTACTATTTGTCCATGTTTATTGTGTTAGAGCTGCTGCTCATGGGGGGGAGGGGAGGAGCTTGTCTGTGCAGCTGTCCCTTGTTTGATGACTGACAGATAATTAAAAAATGGACATGCAAGCATAGTTTGCTCTGTAAAGCTCAATGAGATCATTTTGATGAAGAGGTTGAGTAAACATTTAAAGACCTTGCTACTTTGTGAAGAAGAACTTTTTTAAAAATAAATCTTTTTTGTTCAGATTATTATAGATGGTCCTCTTTTTTTTACCCCCATAGCTCCCCTCCACCTGGTTCCCACCTCCCTCCCCCCATGCCCTTACCCTGGCCCTCATTGTCCCCATCATAGGTGTAAGATTTTGTCCAGTCTCTCCCCACACCACTCACACCCCCTTCCTCCTGAGAATTGTCAGTCCATTCCTTTTCTATGCTCCTGCTTCTATTATATTCACCAGTTTATTCTGTTCATCAGATTTTTTTATTGACTTAATTTTTAGATTCACTTGATAGATACATATTTGTTGTCACTTTGTTCATAATTTTTATCTTTACCTTTTTCTTCTTATTCTTCCTCTTCTTAAAGAATACCCTTCAGCATTTCATCTAATCCTGGTTTGGTGGTGATGAACTCCTTTAGCTTTTTCTTATCTGTGAAGCTCTTTATCTGACCATCAATTCTAAATGAGAGCTTTGCTGGGTAGAGTAATCTTGGTTGTAGGTTCTTGCTATTCATCACTTTGAATATTTCTTACCACTCCCTTCTGGCCTGCATGGTTTCTGTTGAGAAATCAGCTGGCAGTCGTATGGGTACTCTCTTGTAGATAACTAACTGTTTTTCTCTTACTGCTTTTAAGATTCTCTCCTTCTCTTTTGCTCTTGGCATTTTAATTATGATGGGTCTTGGTGTGGTACTCTTTAGATTCCTCTTATTTGGGATTCTCTTCACTTCCTGGACTTGTAAGTCTATTTCTTTCATCAGGTAGGGAAAGTTTTCTGTCATTATTTCTTCTAATAGGCTTTCAATATCTTGCTCTCTCTCTTCTTCTGGCATCCCTATAATTTGGATGTTGGTACATTTGAAGTTGTCCCAGAGGCTCCTTACAGTATCTTCATATTTTTGAATTCTTTTTTCTTTTTGCTTTTCAGAATAGGTGTTTTTTGCTTCCTCATATTTCAAATCTTTTACCTGATTCTTGGGATCCTCTAGTCTGCTGTTGGATCTCTGTATATTATTCTTTATTTTAGTCAGTGTATGCTTAATTTCTGACTGATCTTTTTCCATGTTTTTTGGTATTCTCATTAAGATCCTTGAAGGTCTCACTAAGTTCCTTGGAGGTTTGTAGAAGATTCTTGAGTAGCCTTATAACTGTGGTTTTGAACTCTAAATCCAATAGTTGGTGTTCCTCCTTTTCTTTCATTTGTGGCCTGTTTCTTTGTGTCTGCATTTTGGCTGCTTCCCTGCTTTGATAGAGTGCTTTCTGTGCTAGGTGTCCTATTGGACCCAGTGGCTCAGCCTCCCCAATCACCTGAGATGGACACTCTTGGCGTATGTCTTTGTGGGCTGGGTAGCGCAGTCTTATTGTAGTTAAGCCTTGATTGCTATTGGTATCACTGCGAGGAAATGACCTCCAGGCCAATTGACTGCGAGGACCTGCTGTGTCTATAGTGGACAACTGCTGTGCAGGAGACACCCTTATGGGGCAGGACTTGCTTCAGTGGGGCTTTGGTGCTCAATGACTCTGCCTCTTGAGTGTGTCACTTATGGATCTGAGGAGTTGAAATCTGGTGTCTGACCACTGGGTACACTAGCTCTTGGATCTTCAAGGAAGTGCAAAGTCAGTTGCTGTGTGAGTCCACCTAGCAGGAGCTACAGCGAGATCTACAGATTTCTCCTCTTTGTTTGGGGTTTGGAACTTTTGGAGCTCTCCAACCCAGCTGCAGTTTGTTAGGTTAGGCTGCAGGCAGATATGCGATTCATTTGCACCACTGTGCACAGCTTGGGTGGGGTTGTAAATTGGGTTGGGTGGGGTCTCAGAGAATGACCAGGGCGGAGTAAACAACAATGGCTGTCTGTCAGCCATCTCTGCATCTTGGCGTCTCTGCGTCCCCGAGTACCCGAGTCTCGGAGTCCTGCGCCCCCACAGTAACAATAATCACTGCAAGCAGCTCTGTGAGAAAGCCACCCTCGCTTTTTGACCTGATGCCAGACAGTCCAGTTTCTCCCTGTAGAAGTTTCTCCCCATACGAGTTTCTCCCCAGAATCTTACTGGAAACGAATTCAGTGCAGTGGGGAGCTAGTATCTCCCTTCCGATTGAAAAAAACCCATGCACCCAGGTGCTGCCGCCATTTCCTGGGCCTCTGTACGTCTGTTCTTGGTGTCTCTGCACCTTCTACCTGGCCTCAATGCACCTTTTTCTTTCCTTCTGGTTGTAGAACTTCCACTCAGTCAGCTTTCCCCTGGTTCTGGATGATGGCTGTTTTGCTTTTTAGTTGTTGTTTTAATGTGTTTGTGTGGGGCAGCATGTTCAGGTATATACCTTATGCTGCCATCTTGGTTCTCCTGAAATAGACCTTTTTAATGCAGTGCTGGCAAAAATAAAACAAGAAGAGGCCAACAGACTCTTACTAAAGAGCTCCTTATTTTTACAGAAACTACTGCAAGCTAACTGTATACTAAATGAATGCAACTTACATATGTCAAAATGGAAGAGAAGCAATTATGAGAGGATGCTTCAATAATCCACAGTATCAAAATTACTAATATGGACTGTACCCACTTTTTTAGTTTGTAGGGTCTTTCAATCATCCAGGAGGCACTTGATGGGAATTTACCTGGAGTACATGTGGCTGCAGAAATACTTGAGGATTAATACTATGTTCAGTAACAAATTACTGCTTTTAAAGTTCTGAGCCTATCACATCTGATCCTTTAATCTCATAAGGATGAAAAAAATCCATGTTTATTCAGCTCTTGATTCCTAAAAAGTGAGTAACTTCTGTGTTTAAAGCAAGCAACACCCAGCCATAGATGGTTTTGCCCAGTGGATAGCGTATTTGCCTACAGACTGAAGGATTCTGGGTTTGATTCTGGTCAAGAGTGTGCACCTAGGTTGTGGCTTTATCCTATGTGAGAGAAACACATGGATGCTTCTCTCTCTGTGTCTCTCCCCCTCTCTTCTACTCTCTCTAAAAAAAAGCAATGGAAAAATAGTCTCAGATGAGGATTAACAAAAAATAAAAAATGAAATGAGCAGTAGCCATGTAGAAAGCAGTGTCCAGAGATATTTTGTTTTTAAAGTCTTTATTTAAATCAGGCCATAGATAGAAGCCAATGAGAAATATCAGTCCATCCATAATCCAGCAGGTTTGACTCCTGTGGTAGAGCATGAAGCAGAATGATGACAGCATCTGGCAAGGCTGTCCAACAGGCCTCCTCCAGCATTGCACTGCACAGCACCTTTAGTAGTTTGCATCAATGTGTACAGCAGCCAGTTGTTGGAAGATGAGAAGTTAAAACTTCAGTAAATATGAAATTCACAAATTTCATAAGCCTAACTGATGCAAATGCAAAAAAATGCATTGTCAGAAATAATGGAGTGGTGTAATCCCAACGTAGCAATAACTGTGCAAGAGCAGTGACTGTTTGCACACAGTTTGTATTAGAATGAGGTAAGTTTTGAGCCATTTTGAGAATATACTTATCTACCACCATCAAAAATGTATTCCCTTGGAATGATTTTACAAAATTAATATAGACTATTGGTCAGTATCTTTGAAAAGATATGCTATGCTATCCAATGTATTCTTTATTCCTTTATAGTCCTTTCAACATCAGAACCATTTTTTAAATTATCATTCCCCAACCAGGGCCGGGGATTGAGTTGCAACAGAGGTACATGCCCTTGACCCGAATCAAACCCAGGACCATTCAGTCTGCCGGTCAATGCTCTATCCACTGAGCAATTATTTTTTATAATTATTGAATGGAAAATGCAGCCTAAGGATTAATTAAATGCTCTCATACACTACTGGTCAAGGTAAGATTTACTACAAATGTTTTTAGATGACTTTAAAAAAATATGAAATAATAGCTTTCAAAATTTTCATGTTTATTGATGCTATATTTCTGCTTCTCAAACTCTGTTCTAAGAAGAAAAGGATTCTAATCATTATTCCTACTATTCAACATTGTTCTGAAGGTTCTGGAAATACAATACAAGAAAAAAATATGGGTTTTAAATGCTTGGAAAAAGAGACGAGAACTTTGGGGTGTTTTATTTTGCAGATGGTAAGGCAGTATGTTTTTGATATATAAGAACACAAATTGAAAAATAATTTGAACTAATGAAAGAACTAGCAGAGTGATCACTTATTAGAACAATTACCAAAGAATCAGTATATTTTTTATAACCAATAACCAACTGATCTTATAAAGAGAAAGAATAATTTATGGTAAGAATAAAAACCATGCAACCTGAGACACAAACTTTACAAGAAATTAAAACAGAAGGCTAGATCATGTTTATTTAAGGGAAGACTCAGTATTTTAAAGATAGCTGTTATTCCAGAGTTAATATATAAACAATGCAACTTCAATTAACATAACACCAGGATACTGCGTGGAAATTGGTGAGCATGCTTAAAGAATTTTCTGGGAGAGTAAATGGGCAAGAATAGCTATGATAATTTTAAAAGAATAGAACAAGTACAATGAGAGCTCTGTGTGTGTGTGTGTGTGTGTGCATCTATAGCAATTGAACTGAGGTTGTGGCATGAGATGATATTAATAGATCAATGGAAAAGAACATTGGATAGAGCCACAGTCTTGTGTCTATATGGAAATTTGATGTATGGGAACAGTGTCACTTTAAATCAGCAGACTGAGAAGAAATTCAACAAATTATATTGAGATATTTGGCTACACATTTGACGAAAAAAATAATTTTTCTATCTCACACCATACCCAAAGTAAACTTCAGATTCAAAGTCCTAAATGTTAAAAACAATATTATACATTTTAAGGGGATTTTTGGTTGGTAATTGAAATAGAGAGGTCTTTAAAACAAAACACAAATGATTTGCAGACATGAACTCATAAAAATCAGTATCTTTTCTATTTAAAAAAGACATTTAAATAGTTAAATGACAAATTAGAATTACATGAAAATATTTGCAACATCTGCAACAGTAAAGAAATGAATGACTACAATATATAGTTTCACTAATTAATAATTAAAGTACAAATAACCAATAATACATGGACAAAGAATATAAACGTATAATTCACAGAGATCCAATTATTTAATTAAATACATTAATGTTTGCTCAGTTTCATTGGTGTTAAGGGAAATTAAAACAATGAGATTTGATTTTTTCATAAAAGTAAGTATGA
The DNA here is from genome assembly GCA_004026665.1 of Murina feae. Lineage (NCBI taxonomy): Eukaryota > Metazoa > Chordata > Mammalia > Chiroptera > Vespertilionidae > Murina > Murina feae. The sequence continues at coordinate 71,802 of PVJC01001379.1, forward strand.
TTAAATATCAATTTAAGCTTGATAATATGTTCTGATGAAACTGGAGAAATCAGTATCCTCTTACAATGCAGGTTGCAATGTAAACCAGTGTGGCTATTTTCACGGGAATTTTGGCAACATCTATTAAAATGTGAAATATCCTTTCTCCATGCCCCTGCAGTTTCTTTTTTTAGTATCCCTGCCAGAAAAAAATTTGCTTTTTGAGGTAATTATAATCACTCAAAAATTGTTTATGTAGGGGATTCATTCTAGTTTTAGAAACATGAGTGTGCAAAAAAAAAAATCTTCTCTATTATGGTGCTCCTGAGCCCTTAATTTCTATAAATGTAATAAAACAATACAGTTCATTTAAATGTAGCTGGAGGGTAAACAAACTGAAGTGGGGCTCAGGTGAAGGAAAAAGAGTGGGAGGGCACAGGCCAGCTGGTCTCTCTGGTCTAGGGAGGAAGGACTTGTTTTCTGTGCTGGCTTTGTCTTTTTGCATCCTTCTTTCTCCCACAGCAGGAGAGGCAAGCTTCAGAACCAAGGCCAGGTATAGTTTGCGGGGAGAGCGGGTAAGGAGCAGACTACTTCCAGTTTATGCCTTGGGATGATGGATAAACATGGGTTTTGAGGCTCAGTTGTTATTTGCTTAGCTTCCTAGGATAGAAACATCCAATAGGGATTGGGGACCCAGGTCTCAGCGATGCAGAATATGTGTGCTTCATAAATTAATATGGCGTGCTGACTGAGTAAACCCTGGAAGGTTTTATACTGCCTATTCCTGTACAGAGGTGTGCAAGGCAGCAAGCCAGCCAGCAGGCTGTACGTTATGCTCAGTCAGATGTTCAAGCAAATCCCTACTGTAGACCTTAGTTTTCAGTCTAGGAGTCATAGGGGCTTAACTATGTGATCTGTAGAGCCTTCTTCAGTTCTAAATATTACACATCAGCTTTTACATGAAATAGATAAGAACAGAGTAGGTAATCTGATGATTTCAGTGGTTTAAATTTTATCAGTTTCTGGAATGGTGCTCTCTACACTCATCAATTCCTTACTTAGAGATTCAGCTTTCTTCTTCACAGGGATGCGTAGAAACTTCTATATAAAGAAGCCAACCTACTCATTTTCAAGGAAAATTAAGTGTTGGTTAATTATAATTCTTAAAGACTTTTGCCATTTCCCCCCCCCTCCCCCCTGAGGAAAATCAACCAAACTCTTAGGATGTGATTTGTAAGCTGCTATTGTCTGATGTAACATTGTAGCCTATTGAAACCCTGTAGCTGGAGACAACCTCTCGTTATGATCTATTTCTGACCCTTAAAATATGTCATGCCAGACTTTAAAATATTGTGAATAATAAAAATTCAGAATCCCTTCTGAAGATGGTCCTTTTTCTTGCAAAAATGCTTTATCCTTAAACCTCTTAGCAGCGCATCAGTGAAATCATCTGAAGCACAAGCAGGACTTAGTCATGTCTCAGCTGGTCTGCAGCTAACCCAGCACATACATTTCCCTTTTCCTGTTAGGTCCATTCCAGATAACCTTCCTCCCTGTGTTAAAGAGGCTGATTTCATTAAATACTGCTATTGTGTTTTTCCATGGACTGTATAATAATAAAATACGTGGTTTTAGTAACTGAAGACTTTTCTTAAAGCTCAAATTTGATTCATCCAAGAAGTGCAAGTTACCTAAGTCATCTAAGAAATCTCTCAAATGTCAATCTGATTTATATGACTCAAATATCTGCACAATAGCTGACAGAATTGTAAAGGCTTATGCTCTTGTGATCAAATTAACTTATCAATGTTCTTAGTTTTAGAAAACATAGAGCTATTAGAGAGTATTATTATTATTACTTTATTTTATTAGTTTTTAACTTGGTTTAGTGGGGGGTTCTCTATAAACTGAGGATCCCTGTAAACTTCTGCTCAGACTCTATTTATTTTGCTTTAGGATGTAGTAATATTGTTTCAGCTTATGAATTCTGAAGAAGCAACTAAGTGACTGATTAATATCAGGTTCTTTACATAATTCCAAGAAGTCATCTAAAATAAAATGTTTAGGAATTCCACTTCTTATAATAAACAAAGAGTTTATGTAGATCAATTCTTCTTCAAAATATAAAATGACTACCTGAAGTTCATGAAGAATGACTAATAATCAGAAACTGGAGGAGAGGCAATGCTTGGAAAAAGGAAATAGCAGGGAGTCAGTTTCCTGTTTTTCTCAACTAAGGGCAGACCATAGTCAGTGACCTGCAAGGCAACCCGCACACAGGTAAGAACCAGCCATTTTATGATTGAGAAATCAGAACACAGACTTTGGTTACACCACAGCAACTAGAACATGATGGGAGGAATCTTGGAAAGGAAAGAGAACATTAGAGGGAAGTTCCAATTTCTGCAAACAAAATTTACTCAAATCTTTGCTGGCCCATGAAGCATACATGCATGGGGTAGATTCCAGGCAGCTAATCTAAAACTAAAATAAATAGACAGAGATTTCAGCCACTGCCCACCTCAGAAGACAGAATTTGGACTTTGAGTTCAGTCAACTGACTGTGAAGACAGACAAACAAACAAATCAAGACTATTTGGAACAACATAACACAAGTCATGGACTCTACAATATGTTATTTTTAATGTAATGGTGCAATCCAGGGTTACTACAAATAAAAACAAATAAACAGAAAAACATGGCCCATACTCAAAGGAAAGAAATTACTGGCGATGAACTTTGAAACAACTTAGATATTGAAATTACCAGACAAGTATTCTATAGTAGATATTATAACATGCTTAAAAACGTAAAAGGAAGTATAGTGATAATGAATAAACGTATAGCAAGTTTTATATAGGAACATATAGGAAAGTTTAATCGAGAAAAAAGCTATAAAAACAATCTACATGATCTCTCTCTCTCTCTCTTTCTCTCTAAAATCAATAAAAATCACATCCTTGGGTAAGGGTTAAAAATAAATAAATCACAATTTACTAGCTTAAGTCCCAATTATCTTCTAAAACACATTATAGAGCAAAAAAATTAACAAGGAAAGTTTGGTTTTTAGTGAAATTCTATAATATGTAAAATGGCCTAAGAATTTGAGAAATGGAAGGGACTTTTAAACTCATTGAAGTCAGTGAAGATGTTGAGGCCAGTGATGGTTTTGAAGCCAAATACCCAATTCTGTTCCCCAGTTATATAATCTTGAAAGTTAGTTAATCTCTTCTCATTTAGAAAACAGGTTTTTAAGAGCACCAAATGAGGAATTTGGGCACTTACCACAGTATTTGGCTCAACTGTCCACAAAGTTAATATCTATCCATAGTGATTTGACCAAGGGCATATAGCCAGTTAGATATGGATCTACCTCCAATTGATCTTGGACTCTACCCTTTAGTGCTTTTTCTTTCCACATTCCCCACTCTTAAAAATGGTTTTGTTCTTGGGGTCTGGGTGTTGTGCCTATTTATATCCAATGCAATGCCCAGATGTCGTGATCCCCAAAGACCACAAGTGAGCCCGACTCTGATGTAGAAACATGAGGGCCTTTATTATTCGAGTTAACTCGGACTTCCCACACATGCTCACCAGCATAGCGGCGCGGCGGGGAAGAAGTGGGGGTTCCAGGGAAACAACAGATTTATAGGGCCGGAAGTAGTGGGGTGGGATAATGTGTGTGGCCCTTGTTGATTGGTCGAGGGAAGGTCCTGGGCAGGGCATTTCCTCTCCATCCCTATTGGCAGGTCTGCAATCTCGCACCACCCTTACACTGAGAACATACTACACCCAGAAAACTCAAATCAGACACCACTTCTGTTTCTTTGGAATCCAGAAATGGCTTCTTGAAGAAACCACTCCCCAACCTGAGACTACATTTTAATTGTAATTTTGATTTAATTATGATAGCCATCATTGTATCTCATCTAATTATTTGAAAATATGGTCGTAAGATCGACAGGAGGCATTAAATGGAAGTTACATCAAGGGATAGTAAAATGAGTGCTAGAGCACTTCTAGTATCAACCCTTTCCACCTGTGTTCCAGCTATAGAACTCCATTTTTCTGGCCTAGATTTTCTCACCAGAAAAAAAATGTATGAGTCCCTATTTCTCTACCTTACAGAATTCATGTGAAAGATAAATGGAATAATTATTGTAACGGGGCTCTTTTTATAATGAAGTACCATTTAAGTGAGATTTCATATTACACATTTATGGAAGTTTTTCAAAAATTTACAGTACAAATCAAAGACTGGTTATTATTGGAACTGCATTTGTTTGCAACGAGCTTCATTCATGTGAGCACTCTCAGCATCTTTGGCTTATGTAACAATCAATCATAAATGTGGCACCAGATGTTTCTTGGTCCCTGAGTTCTGGGAATCATGTCAGAAAATGTCAGGGGTGACCATGAGATGCATACAGAGTGACCCAATAAAGCTCTTGGATCTAAAACTCACAGAAAAGAAGACAGATGGGCTTTCACTGTTTAGTGCTTAATTTATAAGTCAGTTGATATTTAACTCAATGTGCTTATTTACAAAAGTTTCTATTAAGTTATAAGACTCTACAAATAAATATAAAAAACCCTAAATGATAATTAACTACAAAAAATAGCACGTGGTTTTTAATTTAATTAAGATTTGTTCTATACTGTCCTCTTTCTCCTTTGAAAAGTATGGTTGAATATAGAACAAGCTAATTTTCTTGTTTGTTTGCAAAGTACAGATGAGGCTCTGTACTACAATAATTTTACAAGTCATGTAATGTCCAAAGGAGAAGCAAAATAAGGGTTGATGACTAAGAACAGATGTGACATTACGTCTATCATTACTGAAAAATTAAGAGATTTCTTTCAGTTTGTGAAAACACTTATCTCCTGTAGAACTCCAAATTGCTTCAAGATAGAGCTAAATTCAAAATTGACACTATTGTCTCAAAGCTTTATTATAAGTTATATGACCTTTTCTTTTAACCATCTTCAAATGAAATCCAAGTATGTATCTTTCTTTACTGACCCAATGAAATAGGGTATAGATTTCATTTTTTCTCCCATCAGGGGGAAGGGTTTGCTGTAAGTTCCCGTATCTCTTTCTCAGCCCTCCCTTTGATGTGAATGGCTGGGAAAGACATGGGCAATAACCTGAAACCATGGAATAGAAGTTCATGATTATGCTACATCAGTTTTTTTAGTAAATTTTTCTTACTTTAATAAAATGTGGTTAAATACATATGCGTACATATTGATGAGTAGAAGGAGAACAATATGCTCAACCCATAATTGACTGCTCTCTGCATTGGGCACACAGATCAGGAACGTGCCATCACTCTATTTAGAATCACAGACTTTCCAGAAAAATGCACAAATATGCGAGATTTTTCACTCCATTAGTGAATTCTCCGCATAACAATTGACCTTAGAGTAAGAAACCTTAAAGTGTGAGGAAGAAAATACCTTTTCTTGTTTTTTTTAAAGGCCTTTTATGTTCTCCTCTGAGTCAAGGATCAATTTTGCGTTAGTGTCTGATGGATGGGTGCTTGTCCAGAAGCAGTGGGTCCCAAACACTAATCAAGGAGGATATCATTTTCCATATTCCTCAACACATGAGGAAAATGAGCACAGACAGAGGGTGTATGTGTGTATGTGTGGTAGAGAAGGATTTTTCACTTCCTCATCTCTTTCTTTACTTCTTTTTCCTTTGAGGAAAGCAGTGCTTTCTTAATAAAGTAATACCAAAAGCTGTTCCATAAAAAGTGGTTGATATTAGCAAAAAGGGATGATTTTGATGTTTTGTCTGTAGATGCTTCACTTGGAGGCATCTCAAAGACCTCAGGCCCTCTTCCTCAAGTACAATAAGGACCAGACTTAGTGTATCTTGGTTGGAGCCAGGAGCAACGCTCAGAACCTTGGAACCTCACCTAGAATGGAGCTGGGACCCTGGGAGTGAACAAGGGATGGAAAATGTTGAAAGGTGTGGGGGAGGATGGGACAAGAGTGAAGGGGAAGTGATATCAGAGAAAGAGAAGGAAACCCATGGGCTGATTAGTAACTTGAAAGGAATAGCAAGAATAGGTGTTTTCACATCATTATAATGACTCTCTATATATGTAATTATTGTACAATAAGATATTTCTTTCAGGTAATGAACTGAAATAGCACGCCATTTCAAACACTGCATTGTTGGCAAAAGACTGGAAAGTCATTACTCGAGAAAAACTGGCCTTTATTCGAATAGAATGCATGCTTCCTTCATTGCAAGTCTTGTTATGAAAAAACAGTCAGCTGAACTACACAGTACAAACAATTTATAACTGGTCCCTGGACCACAATTTGAGTAACACTGAGCTAGAAAACATCTAAAGTAGTTGAAATTACAAATAGAGGACTTGGGCTCTGAAATCAGGCAAGTCTAGATCTGAATTTTGAGCATACTCCTGAGCAAGTTACTTAATTTCTCACTCATTTGATCAGTGGGATCTGATTGGGCTGTCAACATTCAGAAGGAACCCTTTCTATAGTGTGTTTTGGCATGTTATAAGTCCTCAGTAGATATTAGCTGTCAATATTATTTTATCTCATTAATTAATTACACATTTATTAAGTGCCTACTTTCTACTGGGCCCTTGTAAGTATTAGGGGTGCAAAGATGAATGAAATGCATTTCTCCACTTAACAACCATATAGCTCATGTCCTTTCCACTTCGAGATTCTAGAACAAGTGGACACTTGCAGGTGCATCACTTGTATTGCTTCCTCCACAGCCTGCTGAGTGAATGCAGGGGGAAAATTAGCATGAATGAGTACTTCAAGTACAAGGAAATGAAAATGTCAAGTCTTTGTGTGCAAGAACCAGAAGAAGCAACTCCAACTGGCCGAAGCAATAGTTGGCTCATGTAACTGCAAGTCCAGAGTAGGGTCAGCTTCAGTGCTGACTTAATCCTATGGTTCTGGATCCATTTCCTCCAGCCGTTCTTTGACTCAGCTTTTCTCAAAATGCTGGTTTCACATCTAGAGTGGTAGAGAGATAGTGATGACATTTCAGATTCTACATCCTGCACCAACCAGGTCTAGAGAAAGAGAATATTTTACTCAGAAAACATTCCGTGAACATTCCAAGAATCCCTTCAGTTCACTGTTCACAACCTGAGTCACAGTCCCATTTCCAAACTAATCACAAACAGAATTGGTTTCTCCTATGCCTGGGGATTTCATAGGAAGGATGAAGGAGAAAGCAGTAGTGGTCTCAATAGGTGTAATGAAAAAATGACAACAAAACTTTTTAGGAATTCCTAAAGGAATGAATAGCTGCACATAAACATACTAAAGGTCAGATCTCAAAAAGCAGTTAAAAATAATCTATTGAAATTCTTCAGTCTATAGAAAAGGAACTCAAGACAAGAAATAAATTAAGTAAACTGTCCAAGGTGGCTAAGCCAAAGTTGGTAGAGTTGTGACTCTAACTTGGGCATTGTTATTTCAAATCAATTGTACTTTCAACACCAGCCTAATTTTTTTCATCTTACCTAATAAAAACAAAGCACATAATTCTGATTGTTTTTCCACTGCTTAGGGATTCTAGCAGCTGTTGAGAACCATAGCTCATACTGAGGAGAAAGGTAAGTGCAGTTTCTGTGATATAACTTGTTTACAATACCCTTTAGTTTCTTTTGAGAATATAGATTACCTTTCAACATTCTGGTCTTGTGTAGTTATTTTGTCCCTTATCAATAAAATTTTAAAAGGGCATCCAGTCCTCAGAAAAGAACTATAGTACTTGGGGAGCAAAGCTGAATTAATTTGTGATGACTGCTGTTATGTATCATAACCCATATCTTATCGAACCAAGCTATATTGTGGATGGATTCTTGAGGTTTCCTTGTTTATTTGTGCAGACTTTTAAAATTATTAGGAAGAATTTTCTTATTTGGAGCTATTGCATCATTGCTTAATGCATTATTTCATGGTATTTAGAGTGGATCCCAGAATAACTCTTCCATATTGAAGGCCTTATAGTTAATTATTCTAAAAAATAACCACATACACTATAGTGAACATTTATTGGCTCTTGTATCTGAAACAGTTTTGGGGGAAGAAGAGATTAGAGGAGGGAACCTCAGTGGTATTCTGTTTTAGGCCAGCAACTGAACCATTAATGTAAATCTTTAATGTCAAATCCTTAATATAAAAAATCAGTCACTGAGCCACCAAACCAGACACTTTCATCTGGCCTGTGATCACTCCATCTCTTCAATTCCATAGTAGGTTTAAGGGGGATTTCAGTGTTAACCATAGAAAGACACATGTGAAACTGGCAATACCTTTTAGATATGCAGTTTCGTTGATGGTTTCTCAAATCCCCGAAGAGGTCTTGTTTTCATAGAAAAACCACTCTGATGTTTTAATAAAGTGCATAGCTTGTGCATATTTAAACCATATAACCTAAATTTCTTATCTTTTTGGTTTTTTCCAATGAGTATTGTACCATTTCTAAATATTTAATGAAGGCAAGAAAGCACATTAACACTCCACACTACAGTGACCCGTGGACTTGCTCCCAGTTGGAAGCACTTCTGTCCTAGGAATACTAAAATCGGTGACCTTTAGGGTGTCCATTTGCTTTTCCAGCTGTCCCGCATGAAGATGTGAGAAATCGCAATGGGGCTACTACTTTTGAGTGTCAATATGTGTATTCCTATATCGAGCTTCTCTGGCAACTTCTCATGCATGTTCTCTTCCTTCACTTGAGTGAAGATAGCTCACGAGTGAGGAGTGTGAGGATGAAGCAAGCCTAAGGTCTGTGATCCATTCCCAGCTTCTCTTTTGAGTGTAGTGTTTCTCAGAGTCTCTTCTAATGTTCTAGTCTCTTTCCTATCTCAAGTGAGACTAGCTAAATTTTTTCTAGCTAGGTAATGTTAATTTAGGTATAATGTGATGACTTATAGGAAAATGTCTTTTTCTAAATTGTCATCAGTTTTGGGGCGTTAGAGCAGTATAGCCTGTCTCAATGACAGTCTATGGAATAATGTTGTATACGTGTCAATAATTAGAAATTAAAAGGAACAGATACATTCTTAATAATTTCCAAGATTATATCACCTATTTTATTAAAGGGTATTTGAACCAAGTTGGTCATTAACTCTGGACTTTGTTATGTCTAGATTTTATGAATTATTTTTGAGTCTTTGAATGGGTAGAAGGGAAGAGTGAATACAAACATATCAGTCTGTATTGTCTGGCATATTATCCTTCCTGAACTTAACACTAATTTTGGTATATAACACACAAAACATCCATTTTATACTGTTTTATTAGCATTTTAAAATTATGTTTCTTGTTCTGGTTATTTCTTGTCATATGCTTCAAAGACTGATGATGTATCACATTGTACACCTGAAATTCACACAATGTTTTATGTCAACTATGTCTCAGGAAAGATGGAAAGAAAGAAAAAAGAAGACTGATGGCTTACTGTTAGGATCAGAAACCCTAGTTCTGAAAATTAGCACCTCCTGGCTCTAACCCTGTGTGTATACTCTCTTCCTTTCTCTGTCTAGTACTTGTGTTTGAGTATCTCATCTGGGTCACTCCCTTAGCCTCCACATCTCATGTCAAGCTCAAAGATAACCCTGCTGAGGTACTTCAGGCTCTATAAAGCATCATATAAACAGCAATTGTGTTGACCAATCTCGCCTTTTTCCCTTCATTATGAATTCCTTGAAGCCTGGGATCATGTCTTGCCCCAAGAATGGAACCTACTATAAGTCAGTGCAGTGTTCTTTATATACCAGAGGCATACACTGGTGGCCCAGGCAGAGGGCCAGCTCAAAGATGTGCTTTATTTGACCACAATGCATGTTTTATTTATTTTTTAAATATATTTTTATTGACTTCAGAGAGGAAAGGAGAGGGGGAGAGAGAAACATCAATGATGAGACAGAATCATTAATTGGCTGCCTCCTGCATGCCCCATACTGAGAATCATGCCCACAATCCAAGCATACGCCCTTGACTGGAACTAATCCCCGGACCCTTCAGTCCACAAGCTGACACTGTATCCACTGAGCCAAACTGGCTGGGGCCACAGGCATGTTTTAGAGAAACGTGCAGGTGTCCAGGCAGGGAATGGACTCTTGGACTTTGAGCATGAGTTCCTGACACTCCGGTAGTCTTAAAATGTGCTCCATTTACATTACCTTCTTGTCCCTGAAGGATTAGAGATGACATTGTGAAGCCTGGCTTTTTCCTAGGCTTTCTTCAAGAAAACTTTCCCTTCTATCTTTTCTGGCCTGAGGCTTTCCTGGTGCTATGATATCAACACGGCTTATATAGTTGGCATGGCATTATTTTATTCTTGGTGATAACACAAAGGCAAACAAACATCAGTGACTGGATATAACAACCTCTGTATCACCCTGTGTGTATGAGCAGCTCTAATTCACTCAAGTCTGTGAGCATGAATAGTTACTATTTGCAACTCCAGGCTGATTTAAGGTGACAAAAGCAAGAGCAGTCCTATGTTATTCCCTGTTCTTTGATTGTTTTGCTGTGTGTGGTAGGAATAGCTTTGGTTGCAAGTGGTTAAAAAAAAAATAGTGCTTTAACTAGACACCTGTTTATTTTACTTTCACTTAAGGGCTGGCATAGGAGCTCCATAGCCATCAGGAGCCCATATTCTTTCTAGTTTTGTGCATTATTTGCTATCCTTCAGGCTCATAAAGGCTGTTTAGCTCCAGCCCTCAGGTTCACATTCCAGCCAGCTGGAAGGAACATGCAGCAAGAAAGAGCCCACCCCCACTTTTAAGAACTCACACCAGAAATTTCACACACATCTTCATTTGTTCCTCATAGTCCACGGTTCTGTCACCTGGCCACAACTAGCAACCAGAGAAGTTGGGAAATAAGATTCCTCTTCCGGAGAAGTATTCAGCTAAAAATGAAAGGTTCAATTACTGTAGGAAAAATAGAAAAATAAATATTGAGGTGCAGCTAGGAATCCATACATCAATATACACAACAGAATACTTATTTCTCTAACTTATTTTTATCTCTCATGCAATAAACACATATATATTGTTTTTCCCCCAGAAAATATGTTTGTATATCCAAACATATTCAACATCTCTGAAATCAAAGCTGAAAAAGCCCAAGACACCAGATGTATTATTTATTTCCTATGAACTGTTTAAATGCTAAAATATTTTACATTGAGTGCCTATGGCCATTTTAGTTTACTGGGTCAAACTAATATGTGATCAACTTACCTGTTGAATTTTTCCATGAGAGATAAATTTAAGTGCAATAAATAAGCAATTAAGTAAAAAAGAGAAAGGAAGCCCTAACACATGAGCTTCATTTAGAGAATTTAATTCACTAGGCATCCTGGGAGCCACATCAAGAGGAGTTTCAGAGAGCAAAAAAAATTAAGGCAAACAGGAGCTGGTCTAGAAATCCAAAGGAAGGACATCTCTGCTGGAAGATTGGCAGCCCTACTCTGTGGTTGCAGCTGCAGACAGATGGTAAGTGCAGAAGGTATTCCTGCAAAGCCTCAGCATAGTGTCTAGGGAGCACTGCTGTGGAGCCTTAGTAACCGCTTGCCAGGAAAAGAGATGATCTCGCTCAGTTGCTTGGGGCCTGCAGGCCTGTAGGATGCTAGCTTTGCAACAGGATCCCTCCTGCAGAGTTCCCATTTCCCTCCATCAGCAGAGGTACTGGGGCCTGCAGCTGTATCCATCCAACAAGAATCCGCAAGACTCTCCTCTCTCTGGGGACTTGGGAGCTTTTGCAGAGAGCACTCAGTTAAGTTGTTCTTTCACATGAGATTGGGAGAAAAGTGACCCTTAGTCCTTCACAGCTCCCAAGCAGCCCTGGCATCTCTGCAGGGATCCAGGTCTTGGCTTGTACATTGTGGGCAGCAATGCAGCCCAAGAACTGGGCTTTATTCAGAGGCCACTGGGCCAATATCTTCTCCAGGAGTTTACTCGTTATTGATCTGAGGGATTATAGAATAAACAGAACCTAGAAGGGGATCAGGAGTGCTCAGAAAAAAAGAAAGGGACACTCACAAAGTCGCCTGTTAAGTGGACTGGGGCTACAAGCCCCAGGGGGGGGGAAATAAATGGCCTGTCAAGAATAAAAAATATATAGTAAAAAATCCTATATAATAAAAGCCTAATATGCAAATTATCCCCTCGGGCAGTCATTCAACTGGGAGTTCAATCAGGAGACCAGGGGTTCAACCTCTCTCTATAACATGCACTGACCACCAAGGGGCGGCATGGAACATGGCAGGTGTCAGCGACGACACTAGCAGCAGGAGGCAGTGGAGGCACTGTCAGCCCCAATGGGCCCTGAGGAGAGCGAGGCCACAGCAGGATAGTGGAGCAGGTGAGCGGGTGGCGTCCTGCCAAGGTGGATGAAAGTGGGGGCCCGATCACCCCACTGATTGCCCCACAGATGGCAACCAGTAGGGGGCGGGACTGCTGCCCAGCTCCCAGGTGCTGAGGGGGCTGGGCAGGGGTGGGGGGGCCCGACCCCAATTGATCATCCTCCAGGCAGGATGGTAGAACAGGTGAGGGGTGGTGCCAGGTCAAGGTGGGGTGCCAGGCAGGGCATAAGCTGGGGGCTGATCTCCGCAGGCCACCCAGAGGGACACCACCAGTGCATGAATTTGTGCACCAGGCCTCTAGTAATAAAATGAAAGGAGAGATGGCATCAGGACAAGCCCATAAAACCTTACAGCATCCAGCTCTTTCTAAAACAAAAATGAAAGACTGAATGTGCAATACAGGGGTTAGGGGTTCTGACTCCGGTGCAGTGGAACATCTGCATGTAACTTTTGACTCCCCCAAAACTTAACTACTAATCGATTACTGTTAACCAGAAGCCTTATAAATTACATGTTATATGTATTACATATTGCATTCTACAGTAAAGTAAGCTAGGGAAAAGGAAATATTAAGAAAACCATAAGGAAGAGAACATGCATTTATGGTACTGTGTGTATTTATTTTTTTAAATCTGCAAGTAAATGGATTATTGAGTTCAAACCTGTGTTGTTCAAGGGTCAACTATAGTCTGGTAGCTACCTTTGGCCCACTTTATTCTCATCACCTACTGCAGGCCATTGGCATTCAATATCTCCAGTGTGCACCTGGGGACTCAGTTATTTGGCCCTGTGTTATTGGTTGTCTTAATATCTAATTTAAATGTGTTCGACTGTCTTTCCAGAAACCCCTGAAAATTCCTTAAGGGGTCTATCACAGCAGTGCTACTCAAAGGGGGTCCACAGACAGCAATCCTTGGAACTTTTTAAAAATACCTGTCCCAGACCTTTGCGAGCCGAAGCTCTCAGGGTGATTCCGTGCACAGCACAGCAGTGAGACACTGCCCGGCAGCCTCCGGCACTGCTCTCCGGCCGGAGGAAGTGTTCAGTGAGCTCTCGCAGAATTACATTGATTGCTCCCCTTTGAATGAAGCAAAGCTTCAAGTAGAAGCACTGCCTTCTGCCTTCAAGGACTGAACAATATGTCTGTGCCCTGAGAACACAGGGGAAAACATTAAAAGGCAGCTCCTCCCAGCACATTCTGTCTTCACACACTTGAGAGACTTCAAGGAGCAGAGGCTTTCATGGTCTGTGATGAGTGAGTTAAATAGTAGCCAATTCAGACTGCACAATAGTGCCAGCGCTGACTACTGACTATGAGATGGAAAGTCTTACAGAAGAGAGGAGGCTAATGACCATGGAGAGTGTCGATTCCTAACCAGGGCTGGATCAAAAGCCAGACACTCAAGTGAATGAAGTCCCCATTCCTTCTAGCTGTCACTGCACCGGAGGGAGTAGTGCCATGAAGCCAAAACTGCCGAAAATGAAGCCTTTTCCCCCAAACACAGTGACTTCTGCAAAATCTAGACTCTGTAAACAGTTGAAACAGCTGGAGAAATCAAGAATGTGAGCTTGTGTTTTGGGGGGGGGGGGTGCCCGCCGTCTGCATGGGTGTGTAGCCGCAATCACTACTGAGAGAAAACGAGCTGCAGTAGGCAGTTTCACTTTAAGGAAGTAAGGCCAGAAGACCAGGGTTTTCTTTCTTTGTTATTTTTTAGAAAGTGTATGAAGTTGGCAAGAAAAAGAACATCTGAAACTAGAAGAATTGTAGCTCTGGCCTGTGTGTGGAGTCGTGGCGACCGGCCCCTCCAGGCCCTGTCGTTTCTATATCACACTTTTCTAAGTGGCCTGTGGGGTTCTTTGGTAATGGGGGCTGCAAAGGGGGCCCAGGGACAGGCTATGAGAGTCGCCCGCTGGCCACACTAAGAGGAGGGAAGATGCTCCTTGGACCCGCAGGCCCTGTGTCACACCTAAGCAGGGAAGCACGTCTCAGAGGAAGAGCAGGCTTCAGCGTACACAGGCCTGGCCTCTGCTGTGAATGAGAAAATAGAGTCGGAGGTGTGTTATTGGCAGTGCTCTGTATTCTGTGCCACCGATATGAAAAACTAATAATAAAAAGCAAATACATAAATAGGTCAATAATTCCTCCGTCTCCATCCTAAAGGAAAAATATGATTTAAAATGCCAGGTGAAGACAAGAGCCTGCCTGCAGATGGAAAGGCTGGCAAGTATATTAAAGTCGCCTTACTACGTGATTATCATGGACCCGTCTGATCAATTAGACATGACAGTGCAGAAGAAAGAACTAAAGACCAATTACAGATCCCCTGGGCCCTAGAGAGATTTCATAAAGAATTAATTCCAGGTGAAACAGAAATCATCTGAACTGCAGCTGGTGAATTCATGTGATGCCCTTCAACCACCAGCACCAAAGAGTCTTTTTTGTTATCATCCGTTAGACTGGAGAGTTCTTCTGTCATATTTCTTGCCTGTGTTGAAAGGCAATTTTGAATGAAAGAAGAAGTGGTGGGAAGTGAGAGGTGGAGTGACGGTGGTCATTGGCTGGTATATTCAGAATAACTGGGTGGTTTTAACCTGCTGTGGGTAGCCAAGGGGTCCACAAAATGATGAGCAAAATTCCTTAAAGCCAACCCATCAGCAATTTCCTTAAGGGTGGGAGTATTAGGATCGATGTGTTCAGGACAATAATATATGTTGTCTTTTACTTCACTGATGAGCTTAAGGGTAACCTCTCTCTTGCTCCCTGCTGAACATCCTGGCCCATACAGCTGACCAGGAGTGCAGTGAACCAATGGTGAGCAGCCTGGCAGAGAGAGGCCTCGGGGACTAGCATGCCACTCCCTGCCTTTGGCTTCTGAGTGTGGTCCTGAGGATTAGTACCTGAGTGTGGTACTGAGCACAGCCCTGCCTTACAGAGTTTGCTATTGGCCCCTTCTGAGCTTCAAGTTCAATGGGAAATTCCCCTACACCAATCATTCAGTTACCATCAGTCTCCTGCAGCACCTAGCAGAGTCCCTGGCTCAGATTCTCTGAGCAGTGACATGGCAGCAGTGCGCCTTTTATGTGCCTCTCAGATTTGGGAACCTCAGTTTACAGTGAGTGGCTGATGGTTCAAAGCAAGGAACAATAAAATGAAATCCAGCTCTCCATACATAACTCACTGAAAGTCTTTACCTCCTATTTTTTGTCAGCAACCAACATTATTTTCATTGATCAGAGATAATCTACTGACTTTATTAATTATTCAACATATATTTTGAACATATATGACAGATTATGTCCTTATAAAAGATATCTATCTGGTTGCAATAAAGAAAATATTTTGGAAGTTTATGAAATCATTTAAAAAGTCATCCACAAAGACTAACTTTTAATATAGTTTTCCCCTCTGGACTGTATGCTTTAAAGATAAATATAATTTCTTATTATTGCTCAGTTCACCAATAGTAGGTATTTGATAAACATTTGTTGACTTAATGTGTCTCAGTTACCTTTTGCTGTATAACAAACTATCCCAAAGCTTAGTGGATTAAAAGAACAGCCATTTTATTTAATTGTTCAAAATGTTATAACTTTGGCAGGACTGAAGTGGGCACTTTGTCTCTGCTCCCTGTGGCATCAGCTGGAACGTCTTGACAGGGGAAGGGCATCCACTTCCAGGTGATGCATTCACATGGGCACGAGCTTGCACGAACCGGCGACGTCTGGGCTCAGGATGCTGGAACAGCTGGGCTCCTCTTTCTCTCCACGTAGTCAGTTCTTTTCCATGTGATCCCTCCACATGGTAGCTGACACCATGCGGATAGCTAGACTTTTTCGCGCTGGTATACGTCCCAAAAGCACAAAGTGGAAACTGTTAGGCCCTCCTAAGGGTTAGTTGAGCACTGGCATAGTGTCACAAGGGCAGGAGTACTTGGAGGCATGGGTAATTGAGGCTATACTTGCAAAGTAGCTACTTAAAGAATAAATAGACACAATCATTAAAGAATACTTCAGGCTTGAGAGAAGGGATGTTTTAGAACAAGTGGAAGAAAGTACTCATAAAACCATATATACCTACAGCAATGCAATGGTTCCCTATCAAGCTGCATACAAAATGAAAATATAATAGAGAGAGAAATGCATGAGTGCATGGACACATTTTAGACCACGTCCATATCCATAAAGTGCAATGTTACTTATACAACATTATTGGTTCTATTTCCCCCTCTGAAAATCTTTTTAATGGGCTCCAGGGGGAATACTTTGTAAAGTACATGATTGTTTAACCACCATGCTGTACACCTAAAACTAATACAAAATAATACTAAGTGTAAACTGTAATAGAAAAAAATTAATAAAAATTATTTTGAATAATCAAGGATAATGTCCTATAATAAGCTATGGCTATTAAAGAACTTTTTTTTTGGAATTGACACTAGACTATTATCGCACATAGAATATAAGAAATGGGATGGACCATTCGAGACCCCTAATATTCTAAGTCACAATATCTGAATTTATGAAACATGAACTGGTGTGTGTGTGTCAGAGTGTGTGTGAACTGTTTTTATTTAAGTTAAAACGAGTTGTGGGAACTTTTCTCAGAGGATCATGACATATGTCCACACCACGCAGCTAATATTTCCAGTGCGACTTCAACAGCTTACAGACCCCACTGCGACAAGAAAAAGACACTAACAAGGGCACACGCTCAGGAAGGGCTCTGGAATGTTTCTTGGCAAACCTTCTGCAGAAACTGCTGAGCGAGCATCAAAGAAAAGAGAACTTGCCCTTTCTTTGACTGTATGTTAGTGCCCATGCATATGATTACGCAATGACCTAGGCTTGCTTTGAAAGTTCAAAGGTCATTATCCAGGACCTCTGCTGCTAGGAAGGCCTGCAGAGCATCCAGTCCTTCCATTCCCAGCCTGGCTGCACTCGAAGCTCCTCTCCCAGTTTTCAAGTTTCATGTTTTGTCTGCTCTTGCTCCCCTTCAGAACAGTCCCACAGGCCTGGTTCCAGGGTTTTTCCTCATCAGCAAGAAGGTGCTGTGCACCCCTCACAGGGAGCAGCGGTGACTGCCATA
Organism: Murina feae; assembly: GCA_004026665.1. Taxonomy (NCBI): domain Eukaryota; kingdom Metazoa; phylum Chordata; class Mammalia; order Chiroptera; family Vespertilionidae; genus Murina; species Murina feae. Next base: position 89,258 of record PVJC01001379.1, read on the forward strand.
ACTGGGCTGACCTGCCGGGCATCCTGGGCCTCGCTGGAAGAGTTGGTGAGATGCTTAGGCAGGCCTGCCCTTTGACCTTCCTGGATGTGGGCTTCCACAGAGAGCCTGGAACCATACAAAACCTAATCTGTTCACTCAACATATGTCACTTAAAATCTTTTGGACCCGCTCTCCTGACAGCTTCTTTGTGTTAGAAGGTGTTTCATTGGTTTCAGTTTGAAAGAGATCCATAAGCATCCTCACATATACAGGTGCAACCAGCCAGTTATAGATCTAATTCGCCATCCACAAGGGTGGATGACGGATGAAAGCCCCAAATCGCTCCTGGACTGAAAACTAGGACAATAAGTGCTAATTATGCATCCCCCAAGTATATGACATTATTAGCAAGTTACATATTTGCTTCCCAGATAGTGAGAAAGTATGAATGGTATCAATTATTAGAAACAGTTAAAATAGTCCTCATGGGCGAGTTGAGGTTGCCCAGTTCAACCCCCCACTATTGGTACTGTTTAGTGGCAGCTTCGCACACAGTGTTGCTTAATATGCTCTTGGATCTTCATAACCTGTGGGGGAGACACTCTCATGATCACCACTCTGCAGGTCAGAGAGCTGAGGTGCAGAGACATTAAGTAATTTGCCCAAGGTCACTTAGGCAGCAGGTGAGGAAGCTGCCATATTACCCCTGGGGACACGGCAAACTCCTACTGAAGTTGCACCTGCACATGCACACACAAGTGCACACCTGCACACACATAGGCAGTTGGCGTTCTGGCAACTTGAATGAAGCAAGCATGGCTTGTAGTGTATCTTTAGAACAGCCTTGGGGGAGTTTTCACGAAGTCTGACAATCACATGTAAAGGCCCAAGAAGGACTTACAAAGCACCAGCAATGGTTTCCCATTGCTACTATTCTTTTCAATTAATAAATTTGTGGTATTATTATTAGGCTTTGATCATTTTGTTCATAGGCATTGCTATGTTACCATTTTAATTGCCTTTTCCCGCATAATGCTTTGTTATCACTGGTTGCGTTTTCTCCTGAAAAGTGAGCTAAGTGGAATAGGTGGACATGACTCACTCAGTAGAGCCTGGGCCACAGCAGAGTAAGAAATGGAATCAAATATTCCCAGCTGGCCTTGCCACGTTTCTGGGCTGTAAGATCTCGTGGGGCTGCTTAGAGCGCCAGAAGGACATCTCTCCCCCTTTGGACATCTTTAATCAACTCACATTTTATAAGAAATTTACTTTAAACTTCTTATAACTTTAAGACTTTAAACTTGAAAGTCTTCTTCTAAGAGAACCATTTCTAGTGGACTTCGGTCATTTTATAAAGTCTTTATAAGCCAGTCCAGCCAGAACTCGGGAGGTGCTTGAAGCCCATGGAGAGTGTTTTCTGGAGCTAAACCTCATGGCTCTGACACCGAGATGTCCCCTTGGAGTTCTTCAACCCTCCCTATGTCCCTGCAAACACACTCACCTCACACACACATTCACACAGAAGGGCACACACTCACATATAGATACACACTCATTCTTACAGTCAGACATGCACAATCACATGCTCTATGCACCCCATGCAGGCACACACACTTACAAATACCTTACACACACACTCACACATGGACTCACATAGATGGGTACACACTCGTGTATAAACAAACTCACACAGATAATAAACTCCTATACAGGCACGTACTCACAAATATACTCACAGAGACGGACACATTCACAAATACAGCCAGACCTGCACACTCATAAACAAGGTACTTCCACGGAGGTATGCACACTCATAATTCTCTTACAGATAAACACGTCACATGCAGTTATTTAGTGAGTATAGACTTTCAGTTTTGCGAGATCAAGAAATGTTGGAGATTGCTTTCACAAGAGTGTATGTATACTTAACACTACTGAATGGTACACTTAAACATGGTTAAGATAGTAAATGTATGTTATGTGTATTTTACCACAATTACAAAAAGCAATAATAATAGAGATATTCACTGTAAGCATGCAAGTGCATTACTTAAATCACTCATCTTGAGGAGAAAACAGCCTTCCTGCACTCGTCCTCCTGGAGGGCCGGCATGAGACAGCCCAGCAATGCTGCTCCTCCAGAAGGGAGAGGGGTGATGGCAGGTGATGGCAGGGCACCAGCAGGAGGTGGCCGTGCCCTGGGAGCTGAAGCAAGCAGAGGCGCCTGCCATCTGGAGCTGTCACTAGCATGGATTACATCTCTCCTAACAGGAGAAGAGGGAGAAAAGGTCCTCTCCTGGACCCATTTCATTGCGTGGCGGCTGTGCTGGTGCTTTATAACTTCCTTCCTGGGCTTTGTGTGCCATTGTCAGACTTCGTGAGAACTCCCCTGAGCTTTTCGAAGATGTGAAGGAAGGCAGAGGGCCACTGTCCTTCACCAATTGCTCTCTACTGCAGCCGAATGTGACAATAAACATTTGCCCAGCCCCCTCCCATCCTCAACCTACCCCACCTCCTTCTGGAGGGAAAGTTTCCCCCAAAGTCCTAGGCTCAAGGGCATGGAGAAGGGCTTTCCAAGAGATGGGCTTTGGTCATTTATGTCAGAGCATTTGACACCTGCATGCCAGGTCAATTGTTATTTATATCCACTCAACCTCCTTCTGTATCCACATCTATAACCAACAAAATCCTGGTGGAAAAACACAGCAAGAGCCAGACACAACTGAGATTTTGTTTGTTTTCTTCCTTTCTTTCTTTTTTTTAAATTTGTTTTTGTTTGGGATGTGAAGTTTTGCATGTAAATCAAATAGTTTGCTGGAAAAGTCATCCCCTGAGCAAATATCGTCTGCTTCCTGAATATTGGCAAGAAGGAGAAAATGCTTTGTCTAGAAAGAAGAGGACCCCTACCTTAGAACTAAAAGCTCAAAATTAAAGTCAGAGTAAAGCAACTTAGGTCCCTCTTCCTACCCGTTTTCTGTCACATATTACTCCCAAAGGTTGTAGGAGCCAGGACTCCTGAGTGCTGCTTAGCCATTCTTGTCCTGACCCTAAACAGGCGATGATGTGTAAATTGCAGCTTTCTTCAAGTTTCAATCCATAGGAGATTGGGATTGTTGTCCCTCTGTTTACAGAAAAGTAAGAAGGTGTGCCAGGCCTGTGTACTCAGGGAGAACACAGTCTCCTCAGAGGTTCCATGGGGAGTCTGTGAGGCAAGGAAAGTGGGGGAAGGAGCTGCATGACCCCAGGACCTTCCGCTGGAGTGTCCTTTTGCTCCCGGACATTACTGTGGCCCAAAAGCATGTCTGGCGGGACTGTGAGGAAAGATCCATTGTTTGAGGTGCCAGACCTGGAGCACTTGCTCTGAGGCCCACTCCTTCCTTTCCTCTGCTCCACGGTCATGGGTCATGGATCATGGATCGGGGTGAGGAGAGTGTGCAGAAAGGAGTCTGCCCAGCAGACATGGCCCTGCTCCCCTCAGAAAGGCCTCCTGGCAAGGCTGGTCCTTGGCCGGTGTCTGGGAACTTGGGTTTCAGAAGTCGTCCCTCTGATCCCTGACAGCATGGTTTGCACAGACAGTGTGGCTTATGGTGAACACGGGCCACCGGCTTCTCTTCAGAGAGTGTGGTGTTTGGCACATGCCTATGTGACCAACCTCAAATGAAATCCTGAGCTCTGTGTCTCTAATGATATCCCTGGTAGACAACATGTCATACATGTCACACCTCTTTGCTTGGGGGGGGGGGTAGGTGGGTAAGCATGTCCTGTGTGACTCCAATGGGAGAAGACTCTTGAGAATGTGTGCCTTGCTTCCTCTGGTCTTTGTCCCATGTGCTTTTTCCCTTTGCTGATTTTGACTTGTATCTTTTCACTGTAATACATCCTAGCTGTAAGGATGACAGCCTGGTGGATACCCCTCGAGAATCGTTGAATGTGGGGGTGGTTTGGGGACACCCCCCTCCAACATAGGTGTGGTGGTGCCAACTGTGCAGGCTGTGTTTCCCAACTCCATTGTCAGCTGATTGTAGACGAGCATAGCAAATGCGAGACAATGGAGGGGGAGACAAGCTAGGCTCATTCTTCCCTCTTTTTGACCTCAGACAGTGATTCATGTAATAACTGAATCTCAGACGATCCCAGTCCTTGCCACATACCCCCGCCCCGATGACACCAAACTCCCTGCGCTGTTGCTAATGGCTGAGTTGACTCAGCTTCCCTTGTTTGGCTTCTTGTCTCTTCTATCACCCGTGCAACCAATCTCCTGTGTGAAATTCCCTCTTTCCTCACAAAAATACCTAAAATGGTTTTTATTTTCCTGGTGAGACCCCACCTGCTATATTTCTTAAATACCTACATTGTGCCACTTCTGTGCCAGGCAAGGGCCGTTCAGAGATGAAAGATACTACAGACCTTAGTACTTCTGCAAAAGTCATATTTCCTGGCACAGCTCAAGGTTCATCACAGGGCCAGCAAACTTTGTTCTGATTTCTAAGTCACAGGACGGTGAAGAGGGTTCTGTACCGTGGATGGTCTTCAAGTGCGTGCTAGGGCTCGGCATGCTCAGACTTGCTCTGATTGTCACTATTTGTTAGGCACAAGGAACGCTTTTGCACTTTTAAGGCTCCTGGGTTGGTAGTTGGGAAGACTTAGGAAGTTAACCAGCATGTGTCACAATAATCAGCGAGTCTTGGCCAAGAGTGACACTGGAGTGGAGGCTGTGAGGGTGACAAGCCTGTCCTGTAATGCTCAACATGGCCAGGAATCCCAGGGGGACCTGGCAGCTAAGCAACATAATCTGGAGGGTGTGAGACTGACCACTCTTCCCAACAGGCTTGATGTTTGTGGTGACACATTCCCTAGGGCCTTTCTCTACTGCTCTGCAAAGACTATGGAAAGGAGAAGCCCTAGGTAACCGAATGGCCTGCAGCATCTCCTTGGGGAGCTCTGGTTGGATTCTCTACTCTCTAGTCTAGTGAAGGGGCAGCTTCGGAAACCAAAATTGCCCCTACAGTGTAAGGAGCACATCACAGGAAAGCTTCTTGCAGGGCATCTGAGCAATTTAAGTTGAGATCTGGAGGGTGAATAAGAAACAGTCTCATGGTGAGAGGAGGGGAGGGAAGAGGCACAAAGTAAGTTCATTGCAGCTGGAGCATAGAATGGGGTGAACAGGGTGCAGGTGGGAATGGGGATGCCAGAGAGAGTGAGAGATGGGGCTGCAGAACAAAGCAAGGCCTAGACTGTGTGGGACTTACCAGCTGATGCTTGGAATTTTTTTTAAAAGATATATTTTATTGATTTTTTACAGAGAGGAAAGGAGAGGGACAGAGAGCTAGAAACACTGATCCAGCTGCCTCCTGCATACCCCCTACTGGGGATGTGCCCTTAACCAAGGTACATGCCCTTGACTGGAATCAAACCCGGGACCCTTGAATCCACAGGCTGACGCTCTATCCACTGAGCCAAACCAGTCAGGGCGATGATAGGAATTTTTAATAAAAGCAAAGAGAAATAGCATCAGAAAAGCTTTGTTCAAAGTATTTGATTTCAGATTTGAGTTCCACAAAGCTCACTCTGACTGCTTTATGGAGATGGATTGAAAGGAGAAAATGGGTAAGTTCAAGATATATTTAAGAAGTAGAGCAGACAATACTTTTTTTTTTTTTAATTTATTTTTATTGTTCAGATTATTACAGTTGTTCCTCTTTTTTCCCCCATAGCTCCCCTCCTCCCAATTCCCACCCCAACCTCTGACCTTGCCCCCCCCATTGTCCTCATCCATAGGTGTACAATTATTGTCCAGTCTCTTCACGCATCCCCAACACCCTTAACCTCCCAAAATTGTCAGTCCACTCCCTTTCTATGCCTCTGATTCTATTCTATTCTCAAAGGATACCTTTCAGCATTTCATATAATGCTGGTTGGGTGGTGATGAACTCTTTTAGCTTTTTCTTGTCTGTGACGGTCTTTATCCGACCCTCAATTCTGAACGATAGCTTTGCTGGGTAAAGTAATTTTGGCTGTAGGTTCTTG